>ARYC01018447.1:0-99374 GCA_000711775.1 Oxytricha trifallax
ATGATAAATACTAGATGGAGTTTACAAATGAGTATCAAGTACTCACTCAAGCAAAGTTCAAAGAGTGTAGCTACTTAATAAAGTTTGATGCTGTTCTCCTTGCCAAGGATCATGTTGCTTTCAGACTCCCACTCTATGAAATGACCCTAAGAGATTTTATTACAGATCAAAGAAATCATAAGTAGCTTGGATAAATAGCAACTCAGACCATACAAGGTATAAAAGAGCTTCACAAGTTAGGGTTTGTTCACAGAGATTTGAAGCCAGAAAATATAAAGATAAACTTCTCACCAGTAAGAGTAGCAATAATCGATTTCAATAGAGCCTAAAGAGTAGAAGTATCAAGCTTGGAACTGTAATGGGAACTCAAGGGTACTATCCAGAAAGAGAAGACTGGAGAGATGGTGACTTTTAATGGGATGTGTGGGCTTTAGCAGCAATAATAATAAAGTGCAATATGCCCCGCAACGATTACTACTCTACAAGGTGTGAGAAGGATGCTAAACAAAGAATAAAGCAATTTATTGACAAAACAAGAGTATCTCAATCAATGAAACAAATGGCAGAGTCAATAATAATAAAACCAAACTCAAGATCAGACATATCAATAGAGCAGATAGAGTTGTGGTTAAGTAAGATAAACTTCAGACATCTCCACATGATCCAAAAGTGCATTTTGAGTGATTAAATTAAATACATTTACTATAAATTTCACATAAAACCAATTAATAACCCCAACCCCTAACAAATTCCCTACAAATCAAAGCACTTATAAACCTCATTAAGGGGTTTTGGGGTTTGGATTACTGATAAGCAGTTCGCATACAAGATTTATCCATTCAACTACTTTAAATGCGATGAAAAGTATCAAATGGAATTTGTCAATGAGTACTAAGCTCTTACTAAAGCAAGGATAGACAGTGCAGATTTATAAATAAGCTCGATGCAATACTGCTTGCTCAAGATCATGTTGCTTTTCGCCTCCCTCTATATTAAATGACATTAAAAGACTCATTTAAGATTAAAGAGTTCCAAAGTAGCTACCTCTTATTCTTACAAATGTTTGCAAAGGCATAGAAGAGCTGCACACTATAGGGTATGTCCATAGAGACTTGAAGCCAGAGAATATTATGCTTGACTTTTCACCTCTCAGAGTAGTAATAATTGATTTCAATAGATCATAAAGAGTTGAAGCTTCAGGTCTTGGCAACGTCTATGGTACTCCTGGATACTTCCCAGAAAGGGAGGACTGGAGAGATGGTGATATTAAGTGAGATGTATGGGCTCTGGCAGCAATTATTGCTGAATGCGATATGCCAAGAAATGATTACTATAGCTGTAAGAGAGAGAAAGATTCTAAGCAGAGAATACAGCAATATCTAGAGTAGAATAAGATAAAAGGTAAAATGAAAGATATGGCTGAGTAGATAATCATTAAGCTTAACCATAGAGCGGAGCATACAATAGACTAAATTGTAAGTTGGATAGGAGAAATAAAGTTTAGAAAGTTGCCTCATGATGGAAAAGTATTGTTTGAGTGAATAGTAAAAATAAAACCCCTCTAATACACACTAATAAATATTACATTTAAACATTAAACCCCTACATAAACCCTATTAAAACCTTAATAAAGTATGCACTAATAGTCTACTTTTATCAATCAAAAACTCAATCAAACTACTGAAAGGGTTTTGGGGTTTTGATTGTGACCTTATTACTGCGCGGAGACTCAGTAAGTATAATAATAATAATAATGTCTCACAACCACCATAATTCTTCCTACAGATTCAAAGCGAGAGTAATTCGGACCTCTGGAAGCAGTGCCAATGCTTAACGACGAGTAAAATTCCGGGTTTCATTCATATCGAGGTCTCCACTGATCGTTCCAATGAGATTTACTACCTCTGCATTCGCTTCAAGACAGATTCCATCGGAGAAACAAGTATTACTTCACAGTAAAGAAGCGCAAAGGCAAGGCGATTATGGCACAGCTGGAACTAACTGCCAAGCTTCTCGGACATCATTCATACGAGTAGTTCGCATCAGCAGTGGATGGACTAAAGCTGTTATACAGGCCCTCTCACAATTACGAGCAGTTTATTGCAAAAGAAAATGCAAAGAAGGTGAAGGAATCATAAATGCAGGAGCTCGGTTCTATAGGCGCTGTCGATGTGACCAATAACTACATGATCGAGAGGCTTTCAGAAGGAGCACAATCAAAAGATGTTCATTCGGAAGAATTCAGGCGATGTGACCCAGTTAGTAGTCATTGCAAAGGCATACAGTTCAATGAACTACGCTGATCAAATGATCCAGAAGTTCGGTGTCGCCATTAAGGAAAGGGTACCAATAATCAAATCTCTCCAAGAATACATTGCCGATCTTAAAATAACGGTGATGACTCCACTACCACCCAGGATGCCGATCTACAAGCACTCGGTTACCTCCACATTCTCTATGCCCTGTATGAGCTCCTAATCAAGCGCAAGAACAGCAAAATTCACAGCATTTTAATATACGGGCCTACCAATACCGGGAAGACAAAAATCACTCATGTACAGTCAAATTCGCATTTTCATGTCCCAATGAAACAAGAAAAGGCCGGCGAGCCACAAATACTCATCATAAACGAGATCAATCTTCCGAAGGTATTTGGATCATCAGGGATTGCTGGGATGAAACGGTTAATGGAAGGTGAAGGGATTGTCATAGAGCAGAAGTATGGCTGCATGGATTTCAGGTACACGGGGTGTTCCATAGTCATCACATTAAACACTCTGCCGTTTAGTAAGATGGACCCCGAAGATGCTAATGCTTTCAAGTCGAGATGTCTGCTCTGCCAATCCTAGATACCGACTCAAAGCGGGGAGAGGCATTCCCTTTAACAGCGCCAATGCTAGCTCGGTTCCTCTAATCAATATTTCAAACCGATCAGGGAGCCAAGAAGGCAGCCGTTTGTGAACACACAGTCGGTGGTCAGAGACAGAGGAGACATGTCTAGTGAGTGAACGCAGTATTTACTTAATCTAAACATTGTAATTAATATATTAATTAAATAGTACATTCGCGGTAGACCACCTGACCACCTGATTACTTTTTAATATATAGATTTATTAATTTATTAAATTTAAAATATCAATCAAATTAGTATTAATGATACTCCTAATTCATGGCCGTTTATATTAATACTTTTCAAATGATTAAAATGAATTTCTCAAATTTCCTATTTTTATCTATTTTATCAATAATGTTATAAACTATTCATAAAAATATGTATTTTAGTTATAAATTAATACAATATAATTCTTAATGAAACCTAAAATTTTAGAAAATATATAATAATAAATAAAGTAATTTCAAATTTTGTAAATCTATAAATGATTATAATTTACATTATATGCAAAGCATAGCCACTAATAAGTATTGAAAATAGAGAGATGAATAATCTTTAAATATTAAACAAACTAGTTAAATAAAATATTTATAATATTCAAACAAAGTTGAGTCTTAATTTTAAATACTGCAAATAATTTTTTAGTTATGGGTATCTAATACAGAGGAAATTTTTACTTATTATTGGAAATAATAAAATAATGTATGGTGGTAAGTAGCTATAAAAATAAGGAAGATCAAATTATAGATATGAATGAACACAATATTTAAATACCTTCAATTAAACTTAATTAATTAGAAGTGAGTATAATATTAAATATATAAATGATGCAAGATTATCATGACAACAGATATTTTAATTTTTTCCATTTTTTATCATAAATTATACTTAGATAACTAAATCTAAAAGAAACAGAATAAATTATTGATAAAATAAGTGGAAGAAGCAGTACTCAATTCTTTATTATAAAGCAAAGGATATTTTCTTAATAATTATACAATTTTCTAAATTTAATGTAGATAATAGTATACTAATGTAAATTGATTATAACTGAGATTTTAATTGGTTGTGACAGACTGATCAAGACTGGCACTAAGACTTCAACCAATAGCTGAATACAGATATTCTAAAAATAAGAATCAAGTATATAAATGTCAACAGTGCCAATAGTAAAAGAGGCCATCATAAATATCATAACATCATACAGCAATCTTTATATAGTTTATCATTACTTTCCCCAGCAAATCACGGCTAGATAGAATTACAGAGGTTAATGATCAATTTTGGTTGTAGTGTTTCTTTTGAATTTTAAGAAAGTGGATGAAAAAGGAAAATAGTTTTTAATAAAAAGAGAATAGTTTCTATATTTATTGTGTGTTAATACCATCAAACAATATAAAATTACATTATTAGATGTTGTTGAATAAACAGTAAGTTTAAAATATAAAAATGAATAAATAATTAATAAGTATTTCACTCATGAATTTAATTTGGCCATCTCTCTAATTCTAAACGTAGCTGTTAGAAATTATTAAACAAAATTTAATTAGAATTCAGCGACTAGTATTTTTAAATAATTAGATTAGTAATAATACTTAAAATATCCTCTGATAGATCTCTATAGATTGAAATGTTTGAAAAATAATCTCATATAGCCAAGGGATTCATTGAAATAATATGGACAGACCTCAAATAGGTTATTGATGGGGTGAAAGTAAAAATAGTTAATTATATAATATTTTATAATACCTTAATACAATTCTAATTTCTTACTTAGTAAATAAAAGCTATAACTATTTTAAATATAAAAAGAGAGAAGTATATATAAAGCATTATACGTCCTAAAACAATAAAGATATAATGGTTAAGTAATATTATAGATTCATTAAAATGCCCCAAATTTAATGACTTGATTTGTAAATATTATGATTGATTGAATGATATAAAGCTTAGATAAATCAACAACAAAAAAGTAATATTCTTTATTTTAAAAATAGAAAAAAACACAATTATATTACTATTGAATTAGTCATAGAAAACAGTAAATTTAGTTAACTTAAATCCATCACCAATAAAACTAAGTTAAATATAATTAAATTTCATCTTTAATTAACTTTGAAAAATCACTAATAATTTCATAATAAGTTTATAAAATATAATAAGCAATTTTTAACTTAAGTTGTTAATATCAATAATAGAAAAGAGAATAAGTTAAATCAAAGAATGGGAAACATAAGAAATAAATTAACATATAAAAATAAGGAAAAAATATCAAATTTTTAAGCAATGCCATTAATGTCAACTGTATGATAGCTTGTCCAAATTTAAAATTCGAGAGCTTGCAGGAATATATTTATTTAATAATATACAATGATATCATTTATTTTATTTCTATACTTAACATTAAATATTATTTATTTTGTATTTATTAAAACATAACTGCGATTAATACCAGGAATTTAGTCAAATTTATGCTTACACTTTTTATTCATCTAACCCAATTTGTTAAAGGGTCTTAACCCATAAACTAAGAGGTATTACTTCAGCAGCATCTGACTTGTTCAACTATTGCAAAAAAGGAAGGGCATATGCGGTTTTAGCTGCTTTGTGTATCTTATATACTTTCTCTTAAAATGCCATCATTCAGGTAAAGCCATTTCTTAGAAAGACTTATTGAATGTTTTACTGAGGAGGAAACTCCGATGAATACTAACTCTACTGAAGCTTTTTTACCTGATGTTAGACTCACCTTTCACCGGTAAGTTGCCAATATGAGATCCAAGCAGTCTGTCCTTGACTCTTGTTAAGAAATTGTTTACTTTCTTTTTATCAACTTTTACAGGAGCAAGGAAAGCTTAAATATATTGGCATTCTTGATAATATATAATATATTTCGAGATTAAAGTAGATCCATATAAATGATACATCTCTTTTGAAGCTAAAAACATCTGTAATCAAGTAATTAAAAAACAAAATAATTATTATTTTTAATTATTATTTTACACATAATTTTATATTTTTTCGAGATTTTACCTAACTCAACATCAAATTAAAGAATTGTTAGCATTAAAATTCAATTGATATAATTATGCTTTGTTTTTTAAAATATATTGTGACATAAAAGTAAAGAAACTAATTCATTATAGAGGAGTGGAGCTAATATTCTATTTTATTAAAAATAAATTATTAATAAAATATGCATTAATGCAACCCATCTTAAAGTTATTCTATATTTTCATAATTTTCATGTAACTTAAAAGCTTTTATGTTAAATTATAAAAGGAATAATATATTATGGATTTATATTGTAAAGATGTTGATATAACAAAATTGTATTATTAAGTTCATTTATATTAATAACTCAAAATATCTAACTAAGAGGAGGAAGTAAATAAACTATGATTTACTTATTGGTAAGAATTAAACTTGTTGAGTAACTTGAAATAGTATATAATTTTATATTAAATTTTGAAGTGAAAATATTATAAATAGTCATTCAAAATATTTTGATTCTTCTTATAAAAGTATAAAATTTAAATAAATAATTTTTTTATATTTTTTATAAATAAAAAATTAGTAAGATAACAATCAACAAATCACTATTCAAAATCATAATTGTTTCTTATTTCAATTAAAACTTTGTGCAACAGCTTTTGATAACAAATTTATTTATATTAATTAATTTTATTCTTATTAAATATATATTACACACTGTAATTCAGGATCCAGTTATGTCTATATCTTCCCTAATATCTAGAATGGAGATTTTCATAATGAATTCTACAGCATATATGCTCAATTACATTGCTTGATGAAACAATCTTACAAGTATAAGGAAATTGGATGGCTTTAAAAGGAGTATAAGCATTTTATGAAATAAGCAGTAATAAAATTATGAAAATTCACATGACTAGGCTTTTTTTTACGTATTTTGCCAACTTTAAGATCCATTTAAATTTTGGTAAGTTCAAACAAATAAAAAATACTTGAAATAACTTTAAGATGGTCGATAATTTTTCTACTTTAATTTAAAAGGGTATTTGCTGCATTTCGAATAATAGATTCTTTTTGTTGTTGTTGTGGCTCTCTATTAGATATGATGCTGCTGTTTGCAATTTAAATCTATAAAAGTGCTAAAATAATGTCTAATCATGCATTTATTATTGCTTTAACACCACTCATCTTCAAATCAACCAGCATTAGCAGATAAAATGTATATTTTAGGCAAAAAGTCAAAGTGAAAATCGAAGAAACCAGAACGAATAAGGATAATGTTAGTAGAATTCCTATTGAATATTTTATAAGCAATGTGCTAATTCAGGAACTCATTTCCTGCTTAATAAAAACTGTTTATCTTCAATGAAAGTTTGGATGTGATCATAAGAAATCTAATATTATACTTTCTCTGCAACTTAAAGGAATTCTTGCTAAGATTAAAGAAAAAAAGCATTTGAAGCAAAAAGAATCGGAATATATTCTTTAAGATTATAGTTTAATAGTTTATCGTCTATTTCAGGAAATGTGCAAAGGCGGCTATTCAAATGCCTTAAGATGGATTAGGGAAACATGATATATTTGATCTGCTTCTTGTACATCCTTCACTCTAAGAATATTCTTTAATATTTTTTTACTTCACTATTGATCACATTTACTCATCACAAAACTGAAATTAATCCAATGACGAAATAAGATTTCAAGTCATTAACTCATAAAAATGTTACAATGAAGAAGATTACCAAAGCCTTTGAAAAAAATAGCATTTAGCATGTCAAGAGAGCACCTTAAATCATATATCTTCTCTTTGAAATGGCCCGAATCTTTAGATTTACAGAAGCTACAGCTAATAAACAAATCTAGTGATAAATAAACTTCTATAAAGGTGAATAGATAAAATAGATAGACAATAAATGCAATTTACTTATATATAACTTCATAAATGCATGCTTTGTGCTACATTAGGTTATTGTCACAAAAGCTTTTTCTTAATTATTAGGTTTTGGCTACAAGAGATTATAATATTATACCTTATAAAAAGCAAGATAAGAATGATGAGGGCAGGTATCAGGAGATTGATAAATCATTCACATTAAATATGTGCAATTGCAGATATTATTCTAAATTTACTGTATAATGAACAAAAATGTGTTTATATTAGGATGCTAGAAATTTGGCAATTAATGTTTTTATATATAATTAACATTTATTTTGATTTTTTATTCTCCTATTTTTTCACATTCTTATAGTTATTACTGGCAATACACATGATACGTATACTTAATAAATGCTACTATCTAATTAATTAAGATAAGTATTTCAAATCTTCTTTCACTTTATTTTGATATCTTTTATAAGCCATTAGTCATAGTTTATTGATCATTTAAATAATTTGCAAATAACAAGCCTTTACTTCTGCAGGTGCCTTATTCGGGTTATTGTTCTTCTTCATGTCTCCAAGAACTTGGTGGCCTTTTTCTTAGTGATGATGCGTTTAACGTTCAAAGCAAAGGAGTAGGAGATGAAAGGGTTCTCCTATAGCATCTTGAATGCGAATTCGTAGAGCTATTCCTCGATTCAAAGAATATTCTTTTGAAATTTTTCCTTCACCCAGTCACTTGAGGGTCCCTCTCTGTCAATATCTGGAGCCTCCAATTGCAGTTGCCGATCTTAAACACCGAAGCACCACCCAAGAAATGGCAGCTGTGACTATCTCTTTCTTCCCTTGACATTACACTTACTATTGCACATTATCGGGAAACGGTATTGAAATACTAACGTAACTTTGCTCATGCCTATTTCACTCTCTCCATTATAGCACCAATCGAAAGAGCATAACACATTGCAGTGACTTGTCGTCTCCTAGACAGTCATCTAGTCTGCTAAAAGAAATACTCGCTGATATATGATGTGATGATCTTTACTTGCAAGAATTCTAGATTGATAGTACAATTCTTGATAGCAATGCAATGACTGGCACTATTCAAGATAATGAGCTTATTATTACTTTACTGTTTCTTTATATCAGTGTGGGAGTAAAATATTTTTTTTATTTTTCTTGAGCTTTTCCTCTAGCAAATAGTGGAATTCCTCTCAATTCTAGAGGTTTATCTTGCTTTAATGAATTCAACAGAATCGAGCTGGCACTCCCTAAACCAATCTGTATGAATGAAACCCTTCTTGGAACGGTATAATTAACACGTCGTGATCGTTTGTTAGTTTAGTATAGTCCAGGGGTTTCGACCCCAAAGTGTTAAAACATATGGCCCCCCCATCTTCTTTGGTTTTTGAATTGCTGAAGTAAAGTCACTTAGTGAAATCGTCCATCGTTTAATCCTCTTCGATTTCATCCAAAGTAGGTCTTTTCATTTTCTTGTTGCGATTGATTGGGAAGAGCTCCCTCGCCATTGTCTTCAATTTAATCTATTCTTACACATGGAGGCCATATTTTGAAGTTTTTTCTGCCAAGTATGGCTTCGACAGTCTCATTGATTTCCTTGGGTTGCCAAAAGTAGTCGTTTAATTCATCTAGCAGTCTTTTTAGTCTCTCTTTGAAGATGATGACAGACAGCGGGTGCAGGGCATGCTACTCGGCAGCGAAGAGCGGCAGAAGGATCGAGGGCAACAGCTCTACTGATGAGGAGGACCGGCCTTTCTTGCAAGAGGACATCCTGTGGTCTTCTCCATACATTGGTTGACTTGAGATGGCGAGAGAAATAAAATTTAATAGGAACTTTAAAAAATACTTATCTGATTTATCTAATAATTTACAGGTGGCTTTTTAAAATCTAATAAGGGCCCTGTAGTAGTAGTAGTAGTAGTAGTAGTAGTAGTAGTAGTAGTAGTAGTAGTAGTAATAGTAGTAGTAGTATAGTTAATTTTTCAATGATCTTTTTTATAATAATCATCAAATAATATAAAATATATTTAAATTTTAACGATCACCTCTATTTAACGTTTTAACATCTTTTATATTATTATATTAGTAAATTATTAATTTTTGTTGTTATTTTTTTAATTATTTAACTTCTGCATCACTTCTGCCTATAATGATGTTGCTACAGCAGTATTATAATTATTTTTGCTTATAAATCAATAAACTTTCTCTTTAATTTCAAAGTTATCGTCATCCTCATTGTCTTCAATAAGTATCTAATCATCACTATAAATTATATCCACTACTTTTATATCTCTCTAAAAAGATGGAGCATATATTAAATCAAAATTAAAGCCAATTAAATTGAAAGAAAACTGTTGAATTCTTTTTAGATTCTGAACCTATAATTAGTCCAGCATTTAAATAAATCAAATAATTTCCAAAATCTATTAAAGTGATAAGAAAGATATAGAATTTTAACATAGTATATAGTTTAAATAAGTATCTTTTGAGAGTATGCTGAAGAAAAATTATTTAAAATAATTGAGAAAATTCAATTTAGTTGCAACATTTCAATATTGAATGATGGAGTAGTAATGTCTCATTGCCTAAATATCTTTTATTTCTTTCTTTATGATATAATTGACACTGTATTTATTAAGTTAATGAAGTAATAATTTATTTACATTTAAACAAAAATAAAGTAAAACTTGCAATTTTTCACTTATATATATTTTGATTTGCTTTTCTTTTTATAATGATCCCGGATTAAGAAATTCTTTGAATATTATAATATTAATTTGGATTTAATTTATCAGTTTGCATATTTATATCAAATGAAAATAATTGTATTAAGTTTTTATTCCTATAAATAATAATAATCTTATTATTCTCAAGATCGATCTATGTTATTTCCTTTTTTCGATTAAGTTACTGACTTAATAATAGTATCATTTTTATTGATATAAATCCATATTATAGATTTAACTGACACACATTATATATAAGGAACTTTACAAAATACTATTTTATGCAATAAATAATATAATATTAATTTGTTATAAGTATGTTTACTAACTAAAATCAGAAGATTGCATTGTCAAAAAAATAGATAAATTAATTTAATAAATTCAAGTATAAATATTAATGAGATTATTTACAGTTAGAGTTGCCATTGAATAATTATAGAAAGTTGAAGAAGCAGCATTTGATATAACAATTGTGAGTTTCTTTAAATTTACACATTTTCAATTAAATTAAATCCATTATAAAAATAGAAATATTTTGCTTAATAATATGCAAATCAAAGTTAGACTTCCTTATAGAATTGTATAAAATTAATTAAATATTGTTTTATATATTATTGTTTATATTATAACTATTTTTCATAAATAAATTTATAGCGTAAATGTTTATGATAAATTAAAAAAAACATGTCTTTTTTTGAGGAAATAACTTTAACAATATTTTTTTATATGATCTTTTTTAATTAATTTTTTAAGGCTGATTGCTGTAGATAAGTGTGAAATGAAATATATCAGATTTAACCTCTTTCTATCTTTTGCTTTTATTTTCAATCAACAGTATTTACAAATTAACTTTGAATACAAGAAGTCCCAATAATACTAACAAAATCTTAAGTAGAACTAGATTTTTATAAATGAACCAATTATTATTTTTTAGAAAAAGTTGAAAGATTTCTTCAAATAATTTTTTAAAAACCATTTTGTTTGTATACATAAAGAAATATCATAAATTTGATTAAGTTTAATCTTGATTAATGAAAAACAACAAATAGTTTTATGTATATATAGCTCAAATTAATCATAATAATAGAGCTTAAAATCAATCCATTTTATTACAAGTTATCTTGAACTATTTTCAAACTGTTTAGGTTGATATGATTTGCATCTCAAATATGTACTATTAAATATATTAAATTTCTACTTAAAAATCTTAACTTGAAAAAATGTAAGTGATTATAAAAGTTAAATAGTAATATAATAGAAAGCCTTACCAGTTTTCATTTGAGAATAATTAGAATAGTACATTTACTGTAAACCAAACCAAATGAATGGTTTACTGATGGATTTTCTTATATGGGGTTCTGAGTAATATATCTGAAAATGGCCCGAATATTATTTCTACATAAATTAGAATCAGTTAGTGAGAAATTGCTTTAGTATTAATTTACTTTTTTAATTATTTAAAATAAATATGAAAAAAAACATTCTCAAAAGTTTATTAAAATTCTAAAGTAATTATTCTTTTCATATTAAATTAAACGATCATCTTCAGTTTTATTATTATTAAGTTTTAATTAATACCATTAAATATTATTACATTTAAATATAAAATTGTTTTGTCAATTCTATCAAGTGCCCTTAATTTTAATTATTATTTAGTTCGCAAATATTTTTTACTAGAGTTGCTTTTATCTGCTAGACATTTAAACAGTTTATTACTTAGTTAATTTTCTTATAACTAAATATACTTAAAGAGCTGCAATTATTATGAATTCATTATTTATTGATTAAATATAACTATTCCACCCTATATTAAAAAAAACTAATTAATTATATATTCTTGAGAATTAAAGCATCTCGATTAATAAAAGTTGCATTTTATATATAAATTTTAAGTTTATTTACATATAAATCATTAGTATTTTATTAAAGAATTTTCTGAATTAAAATATTTTAAGAATAAAGCTTAACTTATAAAAATTTCATATATAAATATATTATATAAGGATTAGAAGTATTAATCCCATCTTATCAGTTATATATTTATTAATTCATTAAAATTGTTCATATTTTTAACATCCATATAATATATTATGTTTAGTAATTAAAAAAGCTCTGCAGTTATCAATATGATGTCATAAATTACTTTGAAAAATCAAAGATATAAAATAAGTAGCCGAGTTTATATCTTATTCGTCTTTTATTTGTAAGTTTTGAGTATGCTTATAAATTTATAATTGATTGGAACTAGCTTTAGATAAGATTTATTAATAATCATAATAATTGATAATACTTGATATTCAGCTAAAAGGTAGGGCTAATGAAATTAGAGATGGGAAGTCAAGGATTACAGTGGAAAGAAGAAGATTGAGACAATCGCAGAGAGAAGAAGTAAAGTGCTATGGTTGACAAAGCTTGAAATAAAGGGGATCCAGAAATGGAACATAAACTTGTGAGTCGACGTAGGGATGAACAGGTTCTGGAATACACAGTTTAAATGCAAATGGCGTTCATCAAATACGAGCTTGATACGAGTATCAATATAGTAATTGAGGAGGAAGCGGAAGTCGAAGACAACATATTTTCTTAGAAAAGGCACTAAGTTGATAGGAAATAGAAGCAATAGGAAGAGCAGAAAAACCCAAACTAATCTAAAACTAAGTGGGAAATGACCAAAATATTTCAGGGATTTAACCAGGACCAGTTAAGGTGGAACACGGGGAGAAAGAACCTAACTTAGCAAGAAGATATGGAAAAGTTGCCAATCTAAACACTAAATGAGGGAAAGTAAGCATTTACAGAAGTAAGAAGAGATTTTGTGAATTGCAACAGTAAAGAATTATATTTTGCTTTTATAAAACAGTGTCTTCAGATGTGCTTTTGATTTTACCTTTAGTTATTGTCTATCTTCTAATCATTATAATTTAGAAATAAATAAATAAGCTTTAATAAAATCTTTTGTTTTAGTTTATTAAATTCGAATGGTAGTTGTAGTTAGCTCTGAATTCAAAAGGAATGTTAATTACAAAAAAAGCATAAGACATACAATTAATTGTTTAATAATATAATTCTGTGGTGTCATTGATTAAATCTCTCATTTCATAAAAAAATTTTTCACAATTTCTCTCATGTAGTAGTGATAAAAATCTTTTGATGTTATATTTTTGATAAATTGTGAGGAATAATAAATATTTAGAACGATAGAGATACCAATATCAGATTAATTACTGAATGAATTTCTTTATATTTTTCATTATATTTAATAATAATATATAAATAAAATTAATAACTAATATAATGTCATGATTTCAATTGAACAAAGTGTATTAATACATTAACATTTTGATGTCTTAAATTTCTCTTCACCCCAAAAGGAGAATACACTCCCTACAATTAATTTGGTATTTCTAGTTTATTAATTTTTATAAGCATCAACTTAAGAATGCATTAAAATTGATTACAGTTAAGAGTCTTGTTGTAAAAATGTGATAATTAATGTAAACTATATACTTTGAATTCAATAAAAAAACAAAAGGTTAAGCCTAGATACATTATAAAATGATTTCCTAAAAATTATATAATAAAAAAAAAAGTAAACTATAAGAATCCCTTTTTTATCAATAATCAACTAAAAGTTAATTATACAGACAACAATTGTTCCTTATACACTGATATTTTATCTTAATGTATTGAGTATAAAATATCAAAAAAGATTATATTAATAAAGTTTTTCAATTATGATATTGATAAAATGCGAGAGATAAATAATTATAAATTGTTTAAAAATATAAAACTGTTAAGCTATATATTGTTTAATATATAATTTTTTTTCAGATATTTATATTTATAAAACTAGATTGAGTTAGTTTAGTTTTAATTCCTAAAAAAATTGCACTTATTTGTAATTTATCGATAAAATAAGTTAATGATTACCAAGAGTATTTGCTTTCAAACTTTGGTTAATTAATCCATCTTAGATTTACATTAATATTTATAAATTAATAACCTCCTTTCAATTTTTTCAGCTGCGAAGTTTTTGTCAATAACCACTTTCTCTTTTATCAATAAGATAAAACCTGAAAAATTTATATTTGACCAAGTTTTTAATAGTTAAATTATTATTCAAATAATAACTGAAATAAATCAGATTATCTTGGGAAAAAGCAAAACATTAAAAAAGAAATGACTTATAAAACTATAAAATTAAAAAGTAATTAGAACTAAGAATAGGTGTAGGTAGGTAATCAAAAGAGTCTAGGTAACTAATCAATAACACAAAGAAAAATTGATTAATTTAAATTAACTAAAATGAAAATCATACACAGCTTAAATTAAGATAATGTGACATCATACAGTTGTAAGATCAATCCAAACACTAATAAGTTCTTTTCATTGTAAATTAACAATATATTATTTAAGATTATTAGAATTCGAAAAATCAAAAAGCTAAATAAAACTTAGACAAATTTAGCAATTGTATGTTATGTATATCAAAAGTTTTACTAGGCAATCAAAATAAAATTGAGAATATACATTTGAAAAGAATGATATCACAATAATGTTCATTATTAAAAATAATATAACTTCATCATATTTAATAAACAAAATGATTTCGAAGCATATTTATAATTGTTTTTTGAAAAGTAAATAAGATAATCTAAATACTAAATTTAAATTTAAAAATTCTAAAAGTGCCTATTAAGTATAAAATAAATTATTAAGTCAAAATTTATTAGTAAAGATATAGCAAAAGTATAAAATAAAATATGAAATAAAAAACAAAAATATATTTAATTAACCTATATTCAAATTTAAAATAAAATTATTCAAAATAAAATAAAAAAACCAACCATGGTTTAAACGTAACATTTTTATTTGCAAAAAATCCCTAAAATTGATTTTAATTTTTATGAAATTTATGAAATCTCAAAATGAAACATTTGATGACTGCGAACAAATTTCTTACTTCTCAGAGCCCTGGGGACACAAGAAAGATCCATAATTTAATGATTAGTGGGAATTATAGTAAATTAATATTTTTAAAATTGTTCCTTTTTATAAAATATTTCTTAATAACTTTACTATTTTTGTACAACATTTTTGAATTAAATTTTTTAAATCCTAAATGAAAATAGCTTAATTATTTCTATATGTTTTTATATTTATAATTTGCTGTGGGTAAGTTTCACCTCTAAGCCAATTAACTGTTTCTTTGTAGTTTCTTAATTTATATTTAAATTTTTTGCAATGAATAATTTGAAAAATATACATCCCATTTCAATTACAATATCTATATATTAAACAACATTTTCTATTATATATTTCTCTTATTTTTTTACTTTTTTTCTTTCTATGCAGTTAAAATAATGTTTAACTGATTGTATTTAGAATTATTAATGTGCTTTTTATTTTAAATTTAAATATTTACAAAGGTTGAATTAATATTGATGCTAGATTATAATCAAATTAAACTTGAAAGATATTAAAGATTTTGAAAAATTTATAAATATTATTTATTTTTTATGTGGCATGAAACTTCCCCCTTGGTACATATAAAATTTTGGGGCAAAGGACATTTCTTCCCAATTAGTATCTTATTTCTTGAAATTTCTTGGTAGAATGATTTTTATTCTGAACTACTGGTTTACTTTGATTTTATGTAAATAGTCTAATATATTTATCATTTATTATGTGGCCCAAACTATGTAATTTGTCAAATTTTCCTTCACTAGGTTTTTTTCTTAATTATATGAAGATAATTTTTTTCTATTTTACTTTGTTTAATAATTAATTTTCAAAACTTATTTACTTGTTTCATTTTGTTTAACATAAACTATAGTAAATCATTATATCTTTTTGTTTTATTCTATAAATATCTCTTCTATAATGTATTCTCCTTGAAATTATTTATTGAGTACAAATAGAAGAAAAAATCAAAATAAAATGAATAATTAATATTTGATCTACGCTATATAATAATTTATTTAAGCTCTACTCTATCTCAAAATTTTATTGATTAGAGATAGAGTACTATTAAATATAATAAGTAATTGACATTTACAAGAACTTAATACAAACGGAATGAAGCTTTAAAATATTCAAATGTTGTTTGCTATTAAGATGTTTATTAAAATTTATCAAAAACAAAATTAATAAGATATAAAACTTAAAGATATCTGCCTTATATTAACTATATCCATATATTAAATTAAACAACAAATTATAATATTTTAAAGCTTCATTCTATTTACATTAAGTTATTATAATCGTGAGTTATTTATTATATTTAATAGCACTTGTTTATAAACCAAAAAAGTATAGAGAAAAAGTAGTTATTTTATAGATTAAAAGAAATTAATTAAAAATAGCTTAAATTAATTATTGATTATTCATTTATATTAAATTTTTGTTCTATTTTTATTTATTAAAATTTTTTATATATAATTCAAAAGTTTTTTTTTTATCCTATCTTTTAAATATAATTATTGATTAATTAATTGGATTATTAATTAAACATCTTTTAGTTCATAAATAATCGAATTCTAGTGTATTAATTACATACAAATTTATATTATGAATGTTTATTTGAATAAGAATATTAAATTTATAAATTAAATTTAAGTAAGAATTTAATATAATTTATCAGATTTAGAATTTTAACCCTAACAATCATCAATAAAACCTTCCAATCTCTTCCCACTGACCATTAGTAACCTAATATACAAGAATTAAAAATCCTTCTTCAATAGAGACAGACGCTATTTTGCAATTTTTAATTGAAAGATCAAACTTTTAGTAAACAAGGGAAAAAGAGCTATTTTATGAAACATTAAATAAGTGGCTAATTGTATAATGATCAAAGTCGCTATCATTATGTATATAAATTCGCTTCTGGAAAGTCAAGAAAGTAGGGCATGTAAAAAAGAGAGTCACACTATAATAAATTATCGTTTCTTCTTTATTTAGTAAAAGATCTCTTATATATTATTATTATTAAAATCAGATTATGTTTATTTGGAGCTCAAAGACTATATTTTTATAATAGGTATAAAAAAAGCACCATTAAATATAAGTTATATGCAGCTAACACTAATTTTATCATTAGAACTTTCCTAAGTTTGGAATATATATATGGATTTATGAGAAATCGAAAAGAGCCTTAATGAATATCTTCTTTTTTGAGTCTCATTATTAGAATCTTCATCGACTTGCTTCTAATCATTTTGAATATAGAAGTACCCATACTCAATCATAATAGAATTTAATCAGAAATATATTTCCAAAACAATTTATCATTAAAATTCAGACTAGACTTAATGTCTTTCTAATTAGAAAATTATATTGTATAAATACTGTAAAAATTTGAATGTTCAAACACCTTCCTCCTCTAGTAGGACTGATTTTATATCTGCCATATTCATTATTGGTGAAAAGATTGTGCTTTAAAACATTTTAATTGTATGAATCAATCTTGGAAATCTAAATAACCTTCTGTATCTAATAATTATTTCTGAGATAAGAAATCGGATGAATCAATGATTTAAAATTTAATAAAAACAAAGCATATTAAAGTAATTAGGTTCTTGTTCAACGGTACTACATCATAATATTTCACTACTTGTTCCTTATGAATTGTTATAATTCTATAAGAATTTATATTTAATTTTTTATTGATTTATAGAGCGCCATATTTTGAATCCTGATCAAATTTATGGAGAGATATATAGTCATTCAACAATAAATTACACTCTTTAAATCTTCAGAGAATAAAATTAAATCATTTTATTTCAAGAGAATCTTAGGCTAAATGCTTTTAGTGTTTAAGATAGTTTAATGAAACTTGAGGAGGGTAAAGAAAGTCTGATTGTTTTGATTTTTGCTGGTCCTCGCAATTATGAATCAAAATAAATAAGAATAACTACATTATTAATTAGAGCAACTTTTGATCATGCAAACAATTATGATTTTTATTAGGAAAATGATAATTTTTATCAAAAACTTAATACATTAAAAAGTATTCGTTTAGATCAGACGCAAAATGAGATAGAGCACTCACTTAACATGTAAGTTACAAAAAAGAATATCTTTAATTTTTATTTTTTAGTGGTCACCCCTGGTAAGTCTACAGGAGTCACTGGAAAGGTGCTTCGCAAGGTGAAACAAAGAGAGGACTTGGAAGACTTTGAGATTAACAGGATGAAGATGACTATGGTGATGAGGAAGATGAAACACTTTATTAGATATTTCCATTTTTTATTTGCATAAAAGTATTCTGATTAAATTTAATATTATTTTTAATTCACTAGATTTTCCAAACTATAAACTCAGTTTAAACTAAGTATTGAATACCTTTTTATCTAAATTTAATAAAGTATATTTACTTTAAATTAAGCATCTATCTATTACCATTAATTCAAGTAATTAGTTAAATTATCATAAGAACTAGATTTGCTTCATATTACCAACAAATTTATATAGAAAATCTGCAGATATGACAAGTTGAATAAACATACTTAAGTCCTGTTAAAATCTATTAAATATCAATTTGTCTTTTATAACAATATTCATTAGTCTTGAAATTCAATGACTCCTTATTTATATTTTTTATTTGATAAATAAACAACAAATTAAAACTGTAAGATTTATAAATACCTTTTTAAATAAATTCTTATCATTTCAAAAATTAAACCCAGTATGGTAGCTTAGATTGCCACTTATTGATAGACTTATTAATGCCACTATAACTTTGCCTTCAAATTTTTTTCAATCTTCCTCATTTAATATCAGAGTGTTTAAAAAATCACCAGGCTTGAGTCTTTTTTTTATAAAATAGCTTTTGATTGTTATTAAATTAACGATTCAATATAAATCAGTTTGAAATTATTAATAAGCAAATTAATTAGACAGAGAGAAACAAAAGGCGGGCAAAATGAAGCAGTAAGCTCAGCTCAGGAGGAAGCTACCTATACATAAAAACAAAGTTGAAGAAATCAAAGCAGAAAAACAGAAATCACTCAGATATTACTTTGAATATTAAAAAAAGAGCTCCTAATTTTAACCTCAGATACACCCACAAGTCTAAACGATTCACAACAATTATAAAACTTTAGATTTATTCAATCTACAACTGGAAAACGGCCGCCATCTTCATTTCTTCCAACCAGTAAGAGAAGTGGAAGGCTGGGTAAAGAGGAACGAGAGATTTGCAGAAAAACAGAGAAGTTAGTTGAGAACTCAAATAATTTCCAACAAAAGATGACTATCAACGAAGACGTTCGAGATAAGCATTTGTATCCAAAACGTGAGAGGCTTAAAGTCCAAATTAAAGCAAGACCAAATTATGAGAGAGATTGAACTCAAAAGACAGGACTTCATCTGGCTGGTCGAGACAAGACTGCAAAAGACTAATAGGGCTAAACAAGTAGCTAAAATATGATAATTTTGGTGAAAAAATTGATTAATCAAGATACACATGTTTAATTTTAAAAATTAATTAAAATATATATTTTTAGGTACTCTACCGCAGATTTTTATGTATAAACCTGTTTTGCGGTAGAGTACCCTAATTATAATAATTAAAATAAATAAATTAAATCAAATACAGCATTAATTTTAATAGAAAATACATGCAATAACTAATAAATATATTTTAAAATTATAAATTAGATTTTATTACTTCATTAGGGAAGTTAATTTCAAGATTTTTTATTTTTTATAGAAAATAATTATTTTATTCAACCAATTATATATCACGGTTTTATTGCTTGTATTTTATATTAAAATTAATGCTGTATTTGATTTAATTTATTTATTTTAATTATTATAATTAGGGTACTCTACCGCAAAACAGGTTTATACATAAATCTGCGGTAGAGTACCTAAAAATATATATTTTAATTAATTTTTAAAATTAAACATGTGTAATCTTAATTAATCAATTTTTTCACCAAAATTATCATATTTTAGCTAAATAAGAACATTGCACACAAACATAGATTGCCAGGAATGGCGGAGAGCTGTCACAAAATGGGTAGATTCCAAATGAAAACTATAAAAACATTGAGATAGTAAATAACTTAGACCATACTAAACATGGAGGGCTTTCCACTCCACATCTCTACTGTACATATACCCACCATACTAGAATGATGAAGTAGAAGTGTTGTAGAACATACTAGAATACATGTTAAAGTCGCTGAAACTTAAATGCAAAAACTAGAGAGTTATAGTAATGGGGATTTCAACTACCACTTTAAAGAACTTAGCTTAAGACTAAACAAAGAAGATCTTAAAGAATCCACTCCAGAGGGAGTGGATACTCATATAAAAGGAAATAAATTGGATTTAATATTCTCGAATGTAGATACAGTAAGCTGGGAAACTGACTTACTAAGACTAACCGACCACAAATTAATTCAAGCCAGGATGAGGATAAGATTTTTAGAAAAATATCTCAAATTATAAGGCAAAGAAAGAGGTTTTAGAGTCTCAGATATAAGAAAGTAGTGTTGGAAAACATTTATTGAAGAAGGAAGAACGTTATCTGAGAAGATTTAGATAAACCAATATAAAAATGCTTTGAGGAGAAACTAGAAAAACACAGCAAGACAAAGCATTAGTACAATCAACCCCAGAATGGGCAATTAAAAGCAACAATCAAGCATCTTATAAATCATTCTAGGAATCAAAAGAAAGATGCAACGAAGCGATAAGAAAAATGGAGCAATTTTTAGAGAAGAATGACGTTAAAGGATTCTTTTACTTGGTAAGGAGACTAACAAAAAGAAGGAAATAATCGTAACCAATAAAAGGATTGACTAGCAATGGACAAAGAATTAATCTAGGGGAGGAATTTCTGGAGAAGATCCTAACATTTTACAACGACCTATATTTAGATGATATGAAAAAACAAGATTTGAAAGTCAAACCATGCGATCAAGTGATGAAGGGTAAAGAAGAGACAAAAGCATCTTGCGGATTGAACGAAGTTAAGCAGAGTATAAGGGAATGCAACTTTAACAAAGCAATAGGCCCAGATGGTTTTGATGGAAAAATCTTAGGAAAATCAGAAAGCATTCGCAAAACAGTATGCATGAAAATAGCAAGCTGGTTTAATGCAGGATAAATACCTTTTTCCCTGAAGGAAAGCAGATTAATCTTACTGAGCAAGATAGTTGGAGACCCCTGCCCAGAAGTCAATAATACGAGGCTAATTGGAGTGAAGTCACATTTAGGCGAAATAATTGAAAGAGTTATTTTAAACAAACTCTAAAGTGGGAAAAGCTCGTTACAACAAATAGGCAACTACCAAACCGGATTCAAAGAAATTAAGAGCACCCACTTAAACCTAATTAGACTACTAGAAAATATTAAAAACTCAAGGAGGAATAATAAGTAAAGAGAGGCATACTTGCTAGTAGATCTTTAAAAGGCGTACTACTCTGTCTGGATAGACAAATTAATGGAAATTTCAAGAGACAGGGCAAAGTCAGGCGAAGATAAAGACACCATCAAATTATAAGAAGAAGAAATATACACAAATAGTAAGATTAAATATTAAGATGAATATATTAACTCTCAAAATGGAGTTACTCAGGGAAGCAGAATATCTACAGGCTATGAGGTAGTATCCTCCCCCCCCTAATGTATACTTTTCTTTTTGTAGTCTGATAGAGTTTTTGACGCTGAGTAATAGTAACTGATGAACATGGAATGTGCGAGCAATAGTTTTGGAGCTATGGCCTCATCAAAGTCAATTTTTATATATAAAAATAATTATAAATTTGACTAAAATTTTCTAATTTTTCACAAAATATAATTTCTCTAAAATTAATGATTATAGCAGTTTTTAACTATATTAACAAATTATATCTAATTTTATTAAGTGATTTAAAAATCATTTTAACTTTTCATTTAAGATTTCATAAAGACTATATTAGTTCACTAAATCACTTAATAAAATTAGATATAATTTGTTAATATAGTTAAAAACTGCTAAAATCATTAATTTTAGAGAAATTATATTTTGTGAAAAATTTGAAAATTTTAGTCAAATTTATAATGATTTTTATATATAAAAAGTGACTTTGATGAGGGCATAGCTCCAAAACTATTGCTCGCACATTCCATGTTCATCAGTTAGTATTACTCAGCGTCAAAAACTCTATCAGACTACAAAAAGAAAAGTATACATTAGGGGGGGGAGGATACTACCTCATAGCCTATCTACAATGCTATTTAACATTTACTTACAAGACGCGCTGTATTCTTAATTAAAGTTATTATCTTTGATAAGATAAGGAAAACTGATAGCCTTTGCAGATGATATTCTAATAAACATCAAGGACCAATAGTAATTCAAAAGGATCCTGGAATGTTTCAGATAAATCGAAATGAAGCACAATTTGAAATTGAACACAAAAAAACAGTATTTTTGAGTGTCCAAATATTTTGAATAAGAAATTCAAAAAGAATGAATTTAGAAAGTGAAGGAAGCAAAATACTTGGGAATGTGTATAATCCTAAATCCTCAATAGATGCTGAGAAACCCTTAGAATGAGATGAAGAAACAGACAGAGTTTTACCGAAGACTTACCATAACAGAAAACCCAACTATTTGTGATACGATAATAGTAACATAGATCAGGTCACTGCTGATTTATAAGTACACACCACTCATAGCGGCCAAATATGTAAAATTAGAGGAAATCGACAAATGGAAACAATGCAGAAGTGACTAGCATTTTAGAACCGCAAGAGATATTCCTAATTAAATTTTGAGGAATTAAAAAAAATTAAAAGAGAGTAGCACAGCAGATATCATAATGTAATTAGTTTAGAAGAACACAAAGAAACTAAGACATGACATTGGAGAGTACTGGAGTAGAAATATTAGTCAAAGCCAAGTTTACTAAAACAAAATAAGACTATAGGAAAGTAAAAAGTTATATATTACGAAAAATGTAGTGGATACGATGAAGGCAATCAGCTGAGGGAGGACAGTCATGAATTATGGGATGAGCCACTATTGCAATGTCCACAAAACTTTTGTGGATAAGAATCGTATGAGAAATTCCAATCTAATCAACCAGGCAGGAGATACGACAAGATTTTCAAATTTAATTAGAGGGAACAGACTAATAGACCTAGATGACAAAACACAAATTGAAATTCTAGCAAATATGACATGGCTTGACGAAAAGATAAGAGGTCTAGAACTTTAGGAGTACTACAAAAAGTTAGAAATATTTCAGAGTAAAGTACATCAGGAAGGCCAAAGTCTAATTCAACGGAGAGAATCACAATGAGGAATGATGAAAATTGAGTATCCAAGACAAAGAAAAGAATTAGCAGTAATAAATACTCGAATTAGAAAGTAAAGTGCAAGTAAAGGGACACAACATGCAAGTAATGTATTACATTGATTTCAGGTGCGCTCTAGTTTCGTGATTTAATTTGTATTTTTGCTATTTACTTGCCTAAGTGACTTACTAACTAACTAAATCAGTTTGATTTTTAATACTTATCTGGAAGTAATGAGATAATATGTATTTATTTGTTAATCAATTGAGAAAGTAACTAAACTTATTGAATAAGTTGTCATATATATATATATATATATATTCAAACTTTTGCTAAATGCTTTAGATTGATGGCATTAAATGATGTATTAGCTTATTCAAAAACTTTATGAGATTATTTTTATTTTTTATAAATAATTACAACATATATCAAAGTGTTTACTAATATATTGATGTTGCTAAAGCCTAAATTAATTATTGTTCTACAAGAGATGTAACCTCAATGATTGGTTTTGAATTATTAAATTAAACTTTTTGTGTTTTATATTTAATTGCAGAATAAATGTTGATAATTAATAACTTACTGTGTAAAGAATTGTTAACACTATTTATTATAAAGATTACATATCTTAAGTAGGAATTGAATGTTTAAAATTTTAATATAAAAACAAAATAATATGTAAAAATCAAACAAGTTGGTATTTTAAATTACTTAGAATTCTTATAAAGCAAGTTCTAATCTTATTTTGGCAACAAAAGCAAATTATAGTAATTTACAAACATTTAAATAATATTCCAAACTTACTTAAGTCAACTTATAAATACATTTATAATATGTAGTTTCTTATTTCTATAATAGTTATAATGTCTAAATAGTTCTTGAACAAATATTAGATTAAATGTTAATTAAAAATATAAAAGAGTAATATTTTTTTGAATTTGAAATTTCATAAAGTTAAATTCAAATGTAAATTAATTATTATTATTATTACAGATATTTGGTTGCTTGTTGATTATTGATAGAAGGCCTATTTATGAAAAAATATTTATACATTAGTAATTAATGATTAAAATGAAAGCAAATTAATATATAACTCTAGTAATTAAAACTTTTAAAATATTGAATCATTCTTAATCCTAAATGCCACTAAGGAGACTGAAAAGTCTAAGCATATACATCACTAGTGAAGAGGAGGGAATGGATGTTCTATTGCCTGTCCAGTGCCACGCCTACATATGATGATGTGACAGGAGGTTCTTTAGCAGGCATCAGTGTAAGGATGGAAAAACGCATCACATAGTAGTACTGTCCCTTGATTGTCACTCCATTAAATTCATCTAAACTCCAAGGCAACCAGAGCAATCCAATGGCTTCGTATCGTCGAACAATCAAGTGACCATCTCTAGTATTACCGACGGTACAAAATACTCTTCTGGCTGGGGAGAGGCAAGGCTATAGTATTACAAGTAGTCCTTGGTGCACTGTGGGCTTGAGAAGGAAGATGTGCCATTCCCATTAGGTCTAATAGTGATAGTTTAAGCGTAAGAACTGAGAGAGTAATAACGATGGAAAGTCTTGAATTCGCTGATTCCTACACATTGATCAACTTATAATCTCTTAGCGTGTGAAGCTGTTGCCCTTGGTGTGAAGAAGTCATTTAAGAGCTCTGAAGAACCTGAATGATGGAAACTTCGTTGATTAAGATGCCAATGAGTGCAGTGCACACTGTAAATTGCTTTAGAATCCCCCTGCCCCTCTATTGGCAACTGATTTGCGTCCTCATAAGGCTTTTTACACATATCAACATAGAGAAAAGCGCTCAGTTTAGAGAGAAAAAGAGCAACAGGCTAAATAGATTGGCACGTTTAACAGCAATGATCTTCTCTCCATATCCCGAATCCATCAGCACTATATGTGCAAACCATCACTTTAGGAAACTCAAATGGCTTTTTAAGAAATAATAATGTTCGATTATCTCGTCTCCCCGAGGAGATGTTTTAGTCGATAGTTCCACCTTCATGAGATAACTCCCGCTGCGTTAAGTGGTGCCACTGGCAGCCCACGATTTGAAGATTCTCCCCTTACTTTGACTGCAATACTGGAAGTCTAAAATGACGAAAGGCCAACGCCGAGACTAACTGCCAAGAATGATAAAAAAAAAGACGCTAGGGATTCAAAGTCAAAGATATTCTTGATGCCAAGCTTGAAAAGGGAGACTGTATAATTAGACATCGACAAGAATTGAGATTTTAAACTGTCACTTTAAGAGATCCTGGAAGAATACAATGCGGGCATGGATAAAAATTGATAAGGAAGACATTGAGGAAGATGATCAAGTAAGACGATATCAAAGAGAGTGGATTTATTGATTATTCTGAGCTCGTTGTTGCTGCAATGAATGAAAAGAACAACTTGACTAAGGAGAAGCTTCATGCTGTCTTCAGAATGCTCAACAAGGACGGCAGTGCATTCATCTCATCATCTGAGGAAATTAGGGGAATTCTTGGGGTTGCATAGGCTATCTCAGAGGAAGCTGTCAGTGACATTATTAAGTAAGTCAAACTAAGGGAGGCAGTCAATTGTAATTCGAAGAACTTTCACACATGATGAAGAGATTACCCAGATGATTATTTTGCATAGTAAATGACATAATAGATTAAATCTACAAATTTCAATCTTCCAAATTCTTTCTATCTTTTTATATATTTTAACAATTCTAACATAAAGTAATATATAATATATTTCCTTTTCTGCATCAAAGATGTTAATCTGTCATTATAAGGTGGTGGTAAAATTTATTTTAGTATCTATAACAATTATAATTCTCAAAGTTTGATTTTCATTAATCAAGGATTAAAATTAATACGAATATTACAGGAATTACTTCTATCTCAGGTGCCTAGGAGGGTGCCTAAAGGCATCTTTTTGTTTCAAGTGTATTCTCTAAACTTTATTTATATAGTTCTTGATATGATAGTTTAGTAATCAGTGGAAAATAAAGTTTTATATTCTGAGCTACATGATGAATAATAATAATAAGACTATGTACCTCTAGATTTCAACTGTCTGCTGTTAGATGAAACTTCAGACAACACATTCTTTGACATAATAATTATTTAGTCTTCAATGGTTTTAAATTATATTCTTTTCTAAATAACTAACTGTCTAGGAGTTAAACTATCACTGTAATGTATTACTTTCTATCGAATGATGATATAATTACTCAAGTGAACAGGCATGAACAATGCTAAACTAGTCTTAAATATTCAGGTAGTTAGATTAAAAATAATAAGTGCATGTTTTTGAAAGAAAGATAAATAGTTGTTACTGAGTATTCATACTTAGTAAGGGGTTTTAACGGTTCTATAACAAACTGGTTTCATTTAAGACAAAGATTAAAAGATCATGAGGAACAACAATTAAAGGAGTCAGTAGAGAATAAAGTCGTGTAACGGGAAGATAAATTTCAAAGGTTTTTTTTGTATATATTTCTGAATAGCTATACAAAAGTAGAAATCTAAAATGTTCTAGAAGAGGCCATTTCATCAACATAACATTTGCATAACCACTTAAGTGTATTTTTTCCAAGTCTGGTTTCAATAATCTTACAATTAGAAAATCAAATTCAACATGTCGCAGAGAAAAAAGCAACTACTTTGGGAGAACTCTTGACTATTAGAGATCGTCCAATTTGCAAATTGAAATGATTATTAATGAGTTATGATTTAAACCTAATTATTGTTATCAATAAGTTGAAAAAGTAAGTATTTACTACTTATATTCCAAAAATTAATTAATGAAAGTTATTTAATTTCGACTTCACTATATATAAAATCTTCTATTTAATTTTCATGAATTACTTTTTCCTGATTTAAATTTAATGTTTCTATTATATTTGCCATTTCAACAACATTTACTTGAAGAAATAAAGAAATAATTGAAATCTCTGTTAGTGACAGCAATTAGAATTGGCATTAAAATACTTAATATTATATTAATAATAAAGTCTAAAAATAAAGAAATTATATGCTATTATTTGATTATAGTATTTGTAT
Source organism: Oxytricha trifallax (assembly GCA_000711775.1). NCBI lineage: Eukaryota > Ciliophora > Spirotrichea > Sporadotrichida > Oxytrichidae > Oxytricha > Oxytricha trifallax. The sequence goes on from ARYC01018447.1 coordinate 27,868, forward strand.
TTATATCTTAATTTTCAGTTATTGTTATTTAATATACCAAATTATAAGTGTTTAGTTTTGGATCATTTCTAACAAGCTAAAAACGGAAGATAAGAAAATGTCTAACCTTAGCAGCAAAGCCGACACCATTTTAATATGATTGAAACTGTAAAAATGATTGTAAAATATTTTATTTAATTAGCTATAGTTATAAATAATTTAATAGCAAAATAATCCATTAAGCTGATACCTAATAAAAATAGTTAAAATAGGCAAGAGTAGATAAAGCTGAACTATATTCAAACGGCATTGAATGGTGATACAAATAGGATATTAAAGAACAAAGATTAAGACTAAATAACAAATGGTAATGAGAGGATATAAATATTAATTCTTATATTTTTTGATTTTATTTTCTTCATTTTATGACTGATCTACATGTCTTTTCTAATAACAAAACAAAGCACCTATAGTAACAAGACTAATTTAAGAAGTAGTGGCTTAAAGCACTTTTATTGTGGCTAGAGCTTTGGACAATAACTGTATTCTTTCGATGTCTTTAATTGACAAGTTGATGATTAATTAAACACTAATAGAGTCTATTTTATGTTTAATTGAATTATCATTCTTCTTTATTTAATTAAATTACCAATTGTAAAATACTAAATGTAGCTACATAAAATATAACTATATGAAATTAATATAATAATAATCAAATTCTATTCTAACTTATCTTAAATAACTCTTAAATATGTAATGATGATTAAACTACCAATACCAACTCAACTGTTAATGAATCATATTGATTATTTTTATAGGCATGATCACTGAATCTTAACTACTGCCTAAAATACCTGCAAATATCTACGCTTAAGTTCAACCTTAATTGCTTTAATACGTTCTAATAATCACAGATAGATAGACACTTAGACATACTCATTTGTAAACGGACTAAACCCAGCAAAATCAACATCAATGCCACACAAAAACATAGCCCTGATGTGTTTAATCAACAGGATATAATGTCATTCTCGAATAAGTGGAAGTTATTGATACTCTTAAACTTAACAAGCAATAATCTCTGTGTGCAATCAGAGGAGTAATTGTAGCCAAATACGCTGATTAAAATGTAGGAGTCTCCTCGAAAGGGAGTATTATAATAGAATCATAAAACTTACAATGTGGAGAATTCGAGTTATGCGGGATGAAAAGCAATTAAAAGTGAGAGAATATGGGTATTATGGTGAGATATGTTATCCTCAAATTCATAAAGACTATGATTTAAGTTAAATAATAATTTAATAAAGATATTTTTTAATTTATTTAAATAAATGATTCAATCTAATTAAGTTAAACAAATAATAAAATAAATAAATAAATTTATAATTTTAGCTAGTTTATTTATATAAAATGGTTTGGGAAGTCTATCTTATACACAATATTAGCTTTGATCTTTTAACAAAAAACAAATCTAATTAAGAGTATGGTAAGTTCATAGTGTAATTAAGTAGAGGTTTCCCTACTCTAAACAAACACAAAGAGATCATGTCATTATAATAATGAAAATCATTCATAGTCTGCTTCATGTTTGTTCTCGAGATAGTAAATTATATTTTAACATCAGAACGAAGTGCTTTAGGCAGTAAATACATTTTGTTTCTCTTTATTTGTTCATAATCTTCATCACTATGGTTAATGCCAATCTCAGTCCACTCTGTTCTCATTTTAATTTAATTACTCCTTTTCAGTAGATTTTATTATTAACTTTTAATATAAAAGTATAATTTTTGAGAGATTAAGAAGTTTTTTTTTAAATTAAATAAATATTCAAGTATATATAAAATAGCATTTAATATATAAATAGCCAGAAAATCAAATTCATTTTATTTGAAACGACTTCCTAAATTAGGATTTTAAAATTATGATTTGAAATAAGAGCAACAAAGTTTATTATTTATTGATTAATATTATTTTTACTTTTATAATATTAAATAATCATACTTACTGTCGCTAATGGGTGAGCACTCTAAAGTATTTATCCACTCTTATATGGGAATTTGAAAGTGGATAATCCATGACAACATTCTAGAGTAATAAATACTCAGAATTGGTTAAGCAGGGACACTGAAGACACTAGCAAATAGATTGAAGATCAAAGCAGGATAATATTATTTACAGCTTATACTGATTAGGTTGTATGCATTAATGCAGCAAGATTACTCAAGACCACTCTCTAGTTTATATTGCCAAATATGAATGGTATCTACTCTGGCAATACTTCCATGCTAACGCGCTTTTGTCATTCTTATAGGTTGGCATTACACTTTCTCAAAACCTACTGAGTGCATTTAGAGTTGAAGCGTTAATTTAGTAACTAAATTTCTGGCTTAATACTAATTGCTTAAACGCAAAGTCTAAAAGACCATTCGTTAAGGCTACTTAGTATGATCACTGGTTCCTGAGAACATGAGTCTGCTTACGTCCTAACCGCATCAGCTCTTAGAGTACTTGCCACAAAGAAATCTTTGGCGAGCTCTAAACAACCAGAATGGGAAGCAACAGCATTGGACGATACATTTAGGGATTTGAGGTAGAAAACAAGAGGCCAATGAATAAATTTTAGCCACCATAAAAAGCATTCAATTAACAGAGGAAATCTTATTGTGCAAATAGCAAATCGCAGAGGCTTGTCTTCTGTAACTCATCGGAAGATTGAAAAATGTGCAAGGAAGTCTTGGGTAATGGGACAGGATTGAGTAAGAAAATAAAAATACTTCATTATCTCTGCTCTCTGAACACTTGTCTGAGTCGGAGGTTCCCTCTCCCTGCGTCTTTGTATAGAGAATCGCGTGGTGTCACTGGCAGGCAGCAATTTGAATGTTCACCCCTTAATTCGTTTGAAAAAATGAAAATAAAAAATGCCAGAAATTCATATAAAGACATTAATGACGGCTTTAATCCATCTGAAGACTGTGTTCAAAGCCACCGCTGAGAATGACAAACTACTAATTATAGCTTAGTAAAAGCAGCTGGTAATCAACTCACACGCATATATCCTACAAAACTAATTCATGTCATATGAGCCCGTGTTATAGAAGCACCTCAATTTAATGTCATTTTTCCATAAATTCCTTGATCTCCTAATAAAGGCTAAGCTGAATAAATTGTTACACAACAATGTTGGTGAGTAAGTCAAGATATTCAAAATTAGTACTTACACTGACTATTCAAGCCAAAGGGAGCGAAATATAGCATCCAGAATGAATTCAATAAAAACAATAAACAAAAGGTCAAGAACAGGCTCTAGCATATAATAATAAATGCATAAATTGATTTAAAAAATAATATAAACTTAAAAATGTATAATATATGATAAGAGAGGTAAATAATGAAATTAAATAATTTTTAATGTCTGTTTTATTAAATATAATTGAAAATAAATTATTATTTACTTAGTACATACATTTATTTTTCTTTTAACCTAATTTTTTAATTCTCTCATTTATACAATTAAATAGTGTTCATAAATTCTACTTAGTGATTTTAACTATATTTACTATCATTTAATTAAGGTAACTAGTATTTATTCTACAAAAATGTTAATTTGTAATTTACTGCGCTGCTAATATCCCCTCCACTTTAGTTAGATCTATTTTAAACTACACCTTCTTCTACTTCTTTTGTATCCTTAGACTATTTCAATTCACTAATTGTTCTTTTATTAGTTGTGTGGAGATATCGCTGTTGTCTGATCAAGCAAATGATTAAAATACCTTATTTATTCCAGATTCTTGTTTACTCTATGGAAATGTGAAGTCTCGGAAATTTCTTAAATTACTAGAAGCAATACTTTTTGGCACCCAAAACTCTATTTTTGGTCGGTATCTGTCTAAGAAAGAGGTTATTCTCATAAAATTAGTTATTACTATTCAATAACTATAGTTATAAAGCTAAAATTGAGTATTTACAAAATATATTAATTATCAGTTGATTTGAGTTTTGTTAATATCATAATTTTTGAATTATTTTATAATGTATATAAAAGGCTTTTCTTATTAAATATAAACCTTTTTCCATTAAAAACTTTAATTTTATATAAAGCTATATATTCTTTTTGAATAGGGAAATAATTATTTTAAATTAAATATTCAAATATAAAGTAAGAAATATATAGTTGATTAAGACTTTCTTCTGACTTATTGATTGATAATTAACATATAATTTTTGTTCTCTTATTTACACCGATGACTTCAACTTTTGAATTTCGATTATATTTCCCATTCCAACAAGTTTGTCGAAGCTTGTCATCTTATTTTGTTATAAAGCCTTCATTTTTGAATTATAGTGATTTTTCATGCTTAATTAAGAATTAAGTTGTCTTAATTCAGTTTAATTGTACAAAATACACCAGCGATGTTAGATATATTCGTGTTAACAATGCTTGTCTTGTTTAGTTATTGCAGCTGCCTAATAGTCAAGCTCTACAAGGGCCCTTCTGCTTGGTGCTGTTATTGATCGTATTAGACCTTACCATATTTAATTGTTGAATTAAGACAAATGGTAGTAATGTAAGCTGCTACATTACTCGCTAGTCTTAGGGAGAATTTGGTTAATTGAAGGCTTATAATCAATATAATCTTGCCTCCCTAATCGTTTAGCCTCTATAAAGATGTTTGCAGTATCTCTCTGCATTTTGATAATTAATAGAGGAGGTAGAGCTTGGAAACACCCTAAAAGGGGCCTTTTTAGGTTTTAAAACAATTAAGAATGCGCAATTTCTTAATTAAGACAGCCTGTTAATTAATTGTAATCTTAAAATTTAAATTTAAACTTCTTAATAAAGCGGCAAAAATATGCTAAGCTCAGAAAATTTGGAAATTCTTCAAGAATCAATCACTACTTACAAGCATAAAAGAGACTCAGCCTCGGTAAACTTCAACTCTATCAAGTCCCTAGAATTCTAGTCAAAGCCTTTACACTCAGTCTGTAAGGAAAAAGCTTTAAATGAAGATATTAAAACAGGAGAAAGCCCAATAAACCCTGAGAAAAAAAGAGAGAGAAAATCTTAGTACTTGAATGCAAGATTCCCTGAATTGCTCGACAGGGCCAAACTCATCTTACCTCTTCACAGCTACGAAATTAGTAAGATACTGGAAATGGAAGAGTCCAAACCACTAATTGGATCGTAGGATTTATCTCGATATCTAAGTAAGTTTATCTTAAACAAAACTAACAAGCACTATACAAAATCTCTCAAAGAAAAGAGCATTGGAAAAATTTCTTTGTCAAAACATTAGATTAATAATCAAAGAGATTTCGTTGAAGCGGCAATATCAAACTTCCCTGATGAAGAATTAAAGCCAGTTCAAATTGATTCTTTTAACTCTTAGGTCAACTATGGAGCAAAGATTCAATCTGTGATTACCTCTATTTATATAAGAGAGTATATGATACTAAAACCATAAGGATGATAAGATTTTATTCATAAAATATTCAACAGGAATAGTTAGAGCTTGATGGAGTTCCTCCAAAACCTAAAAACAGCTTGTTCAGAAAATTTGTATGAAAATATGTTCAGATTGATTTACGAACTTAATATGAGTTCGAGCGTAAATCTATCAATAAAGACAAGACTGTTTGTCTCACCATTGCTCTATTATAATCATGAAATTATTGAAATAGAGCAGGACCTATTAAAAAGGTCAAATGCAATTGCTTGCTTAGAGACCAAACACTGAGTAAGCTCTCGGCCTATCAAACTATATATTCATTAATGAACCTTAATGTCTTGAAAGGCTTCAAGAAGAAGTATTTCATTTGGATAAGAGCAACATTATTAAGCGAGTATAATTAAAATGGGGAGACTGTTAAAATAAAATCAAAAAAGAGATCAAATTAAATTATGATCATCTCAATACACAAGACTAAAGATCAAACAGTCACTAGTTTGAATAAAGTTTGAATATATCCTTACTTAAATTTAATTAACTATTCAACTAACTAAAAATGGAATTTTTCTTTTTTTATCAACTTTTCTGATTTTTTCTATTTCTTGTTCATCGATCAAGTAGATGCTGTAGGGATCTTTAGAATTTTTCATAATTTTCATAGATATCTTCAGGGTATCTTCAGGATATCTTCCTCAAAATAATTAAAGTGTGGAGAGTGAGGAGAGTATGGTGAGTGTGGAGGCCAGCATCACCAACAATAGCATAAATATCTCTAATAATCTCAAAATCAAGCATTATTATGAGTCTGGTTAAAATTCTAGAGAATTTCAAAATTTTAGATTACTGATTTTTTCTTAGTTTTCATCAACATCATCTTCTTCACCATCTTCAACATTAAGTATCACATCTAAGAATTTTAGAAAAACAAGATGTTGTAGAAAAAATCCCAGACTCATAACAATGATTGATTTTGAGATTATTAGAGATATTTATGCTATTGTTGGTGATGCTGGCTTCCACACTCACCATACTCTCCACACTCTCCACACTTTAATTTTTTTGAGGAAGATATCCTGAAGATACCCTGAAGAATATCTATGAAAATTATGAAAAATTCTAAAGATCACTACAGCATCTACTTGATCGATGAACAAGAAATAGAAAAAATCAGAAAAGTTGATAAAAAAAGAAAAATTCCATTTTTAGTTAGTTGAATAGTTAATTAAATTTAAGTAAGGATATATTCAAACTTTATTCAAACTAGTGACTGTTTGATCTTTAGTCTTGTGTATTGAGATGATCATAATTTAATTTGATCTCTTTTTTGATTTTATTTTAACAGTCTCCCCATTTTAATTATACTCGCTTAATAGTATCATCCCACTAATTATTGGAACTTTTTAGCTATTCAAAATAGACTCACAAGTGATGAGATTGTTGCCTAACACACTTTTGTGTCTAAATAAAGCTTTTATTCAAATACTTAAAGAAGATCAAGGCCTAAGGCTCATTCGCCATGTTCCAATCAATGTAGTCGGAGACTTTATTTAGATATGTGGTCTTTCAAGCTCGCCTTCATTCTAAAAACTTGATAAATTTATTAACACAATGAGCGAGATATTTATACAAAAATGGGACTACATTGATCAAGAGGACTTTACCTTTTTTTTGCAATCAGTTTCTTTAGAACTGAAATACCGTAACCAACTCTGGGTATATAAGATAGATGAACTCTGTGAGCTAAGTAATAACCTGGCATTTATCTTATAAGAAAAAGGAATAAGGTGCAAAAGGGATATCATAATTGATTGTTTAAAAGGAGATTTTACCAAAATCAATCAACTTATGCATACTCCCAATAAAGCAAGCGATTTCAATGAACAGGAACTTAAACCAATCTTAAATATATTTCGAAAGTCAAACTTAAACTCTGAGTAAGTCCAAGATTTCTGTTAGAAAATGCAGCTGCAATCTTTTAATGAATCAAAATAACTCAAGTTAATCTAGCAGTTCATGGAATTTTCGTTTCTATCTCTTGAAAAACTCTGCCTTAATTTTCGAATGTGTTAAAATTAAAAATTTGCATTCATTAATTTTGGGGTGGGAATGGCAAGACTTTACTGTGTTCCACCATGCAATCTTATTAGCGTAACAGTACAAAGAACCTGTTTTGTAATTGGAAAGAATGAACACCTTGTATGTAGGGACGAGAAAAACTTTGAAAAACTAATCATTAACCTTTCTCTAAATGTGAATGTTAACTAATACAGCTCTTCTCCAGGTGTCTATTACCTAGCACAAAAGGTGCTTGAAACCGTGGCAGCTGAGTAAGAATTCAAGGATATCTGAAAAAACTCATTTGTTATAATATATGAGTATGATTGGATCTTGATGGAAGGGTGTGTTAAACAAGCTGCAGATCTTTTCGACTTATTATCTAATGCGAAGGGGTCGTTGGCTTCACTGGTTCCGTCATTACTCAGAAAGAACAGAGTTGTCTCAAAGTTGCATTTGATACGGAAAAGATCTTATTTCCAAAATTAAGTTGTCTATTATGAGATAAGAGAGTGAAGCTACAACAGGAACTAGTATCGTCAAATTAGACTGACTTTTGTAAAAGAATATACGAAACTTACTTAAATTATTTCAAGCTGACCCCGGAATTGATAGTTGCTCAGTAATCCTACCAAATTGTAGAGAGCTACTTTAGAAATTATGCATACATACCATTCCATTAAATGAAAAATGTCAAAGGTCCAAAACTTGAATTTTAGTTTGAATAATAGTTTTCTCAAAAGAACATAGATGGGCAATTCGGAGTATTTCTAGTGAACGGGCAATAAGGAAGGGGAACTGACTTGAAAACTTCTCATGAAATTAAGTTTAATGGAGGCTTATTCTTGATAGTTGGAGATGTTTTTTCAAGCAGGTATCTTGATTAAATTATTGGGAGAGTGGGCAGACTAAACAAGAAAGTCACTTATTAGTAAATAATCTAAAAGCAAGGTTGCAAGGAAACAGTGGAATAAGTATTCAATTTTAATAGCAAGTCATGGAAAACTATGCGCATTTAAGACTGGGCGCCCTCTAAGCATATCTAGGGATTCAGAAGAAGCGTTAAGAAAAAATATTTCAAGATAATTTAAGCTCCAGAATTGAAATTAAGTCAGTGTCTAAAGCCTCAATCTATGCTGATGAAATCAGTTAAAACTCATCTTAGGATAATGATAACTCCAAGCAAGATCTTTTCTCCTCCCCTAAAAGTCAACTTGAAATAGCTAGCTTAACTGATTAAAGCACATAATAGCAGTAGTAGAGTATTAATACAAATTTACAACAATAAGCCTAACTCTTGGAAGATAGAAGCGAAGAATAAAATTAAGGAAAATTTGCTAAGCTTGATGAAAATGAGGTTATTTAGCAAGATGAGAATATTAGGGAAGCTTCATCACAATCTGAGAAACAGTCTCATGCAAAGAAAAATAAAAGATTGAAAAAGGAAGATTCAGAGCTTAAAGAAAAAGTAAATAAAAAGAATTTAAAAACACAAAAGGTTTCTGTTGGTAATGAGGAACAAAGTGTGGAACACCAGATTAGCAAATAGTAAAGAAATAATTAGTTTAATGAATTAAACTCGTGCTTAGAGAATAATTAAGTAGTTGCAAAGAGCAGATATGATGGTCTAAACATAATGAAACAAGCTGTAATTTCATAAAAATTTGCATAAATGTAGGGCAAAAGATTGAAACAATGAATCTTTTTCTGATTGAAATTGAGGTAAGTCTTGGACTATTGAGGAAATTTGATTAGAGTTAATTTGCGTTATAATTTAGATAAATTAAAATTAAGAATTTAACAATAGAGAAATCACTCTCCCCATTCTATTTCAAATCATTTTCTGATTCTGCTGCTCATTTAATAGTCTTCCCCATCATCTATCACTCCACTCTCATGCAACGAATGTACTAATTATTTTTAATTCAAGAGATCATCGATTTGCCCTCTCATGCCGTTGAATTCGTCCCTCATTCTTTTATTCTTCTACAAATACTTCTGTTTGCTTTCCTTTAGATCAAACTCTTCTCCTTTAACTTCCTCAACTTCGTTCATTCTGCGTTTTCTTTAGGAGCTTTGCTTTATAAGATGAGCAGATCTGCCTTTTTACACTAAAATATTATTAAGTATAATATTTCTTACCGCTATAAGAAAGAGAACTCTATAGAGCTTGGGAAAATTCAGGCTTCATGTGTACGATAAGGTTTTAGGTTTAATCAAGCCTTTCTCTTCTCTTTAATTTCGCCTCATAAATCAATTGACCCCATCTTTATTCAATGAGAGCAGCACATCGCAAATCCACTTTTTATCAAAGTGCAACCAATCGCTTTGATCTGGCAGATAGATAAGCAATGAGGGCTTCTACTTTACATAATCAAGAAAATCTTCTGCAGTTAGGCCCTCAATTTAGGGCACAGCAGCAACAACCACATCGGTTCTCTTTAGGTACTAAAAGATAAAAATATAAATAGTCTTAATTCTTTTTCTCCATTCAAGATAGTTTTGAAAAAGTAAACATTTGAGCATGTTAGCTTTGGGAGATAAGCGCCGCACTCTTTTGTTAAGAAATCAAAGAGCTCTTTCTTATTACCAATCTTTTCTCTTACTTGGTGAACATTCACCTCTTATAATCTTTGTTGCATTTTACAGGAATTTCTAAAAAAATTATTAATTATTTTCTAATAAAACTATAAATAATTGAAAGAAAAATTTCTTGTCTTATTTCAATTAAATTTAAAGGATAAAAAATGAAGTTTTTTATTTAGTAGAATTACTATTCTTTATAGAGAAAAGCTTATAGCTTATAGCCTCTAGTTTTTTCTTGTTAGTGGTAGAATTAATTTCAACAAAAATGGAGAAACTTAGATAGAGTGATATCAGGAATTTTTATTAAAATAATGGTGACTAACTAAAATCAGATTCAGACAATTCAGATTTGTCTTCTGAGGAAAACGATTTAAATCAATCTGATTTAGTGATAAAACTTAACTACGTTTCCACGGAGCTTATTTAAGCTCCAAAAATGACTGATAATCCAATAGAGATAACTGAACTATAGTTGAATGAAAATAACAGAAAAGAAAAATTTCTCGTTAAAAACTTTAATCAAATGGCATTTTCAAAAGTGATTACAGATCCATTCGAACAACTTGAAAAATTATAAGTTAACTAAACTATTGAAGATTACTTTTCCAGAGATAAACTTATTGATTATCTTGAAAAAGCATGTATTTTACATTTCAGTCTGTAAAATGATGAAAATGCTGACATTTAATAAAGGAACTTAATTGAGGCAAAATCTAAACTAGTTTTCAAAAATTTAAAATCCTAGTGTGAAAGCTAATCTATTCTTAGAATTAAGAGGAAATTTAAACAAATCTCAATGTCATTAAGTGTCGAATGAACATTACGAGAAAAATAAAAAAAAGACTGAATTAAAATAATCGAAGGTCTAAAAATAGGAAAACAAAATCTATAGTCTGCATAAAGATTTCAAGGTTAGCAAACAGTCCTTATCTCGAAGATTTTGAGTATCATACTACAAAGTAAATTAGATTGTTCTATAGTACAATAAATGAAGTTCTTACCAAACAATTGAAAAGCAATTTTTCAAAGGCACGAAGTTTACTGGAACAGCCTCACTCATTGCAACTATAGTTGAGAAGTATTAGAGACTTATTTCCCTTCAAAAGATAAGAAGCCTATTGAAATCTTCTTTTGCTATAGAACTTTCAATTTAGTGAATTCGCTTGATCATGAAAAAACACCTTCGCTACAGTTTTAAGAAAATATATTATTAAGATAGGCGCTCTGCTGACCTCAGATCTAAAAGCTTGAGAAGACTAGCAGCCGCTAATTATATTTAATAACTCTACGATCTAAAGATAATTATTAATGTTGATGAGAGTAGTATTTAACACAACAACCCACAGTCCAAAGGTTGGGGAAAAATAGGAGTTTAGAGTTACTCAACTAGCAAGCTCTGATTAAGCAGACTTAACATAATTGCTGCCGCTCTTAGAGATGGGCAAATACATTTTACAGTTAATTCAGGAAAAAATAATAGTTTGACATTTTACAATTTTATCCTAAAGCTGTGCTATATGCTTGGAAATTAGAATCAAAATTGGCGAGAAAATTACATTATATAGATAGATAACGCAACCTATCATAAAAGTTCTTTTTTAAGACAAAAATTTGAGCTCCTTCAAGCACCAATATCTTTTCTTGGTCCATATTAATTTAACTTGGCACCAGTTGAAAAAGTATTTGTTCATATAAAAAGTAAATACCTTGACTTAAAGAATATCAAATTAGGGAATAAGTAAGTAAATCTAAATATTTCTTTTTTTAACTTATCTCTTAGAAGCCAACGATAATGATTTTCCTCCCACACCAGGTCCGATTAATGAGGCTACCACAGCGAAAGGACAGAGACTGCTATCTCAGCAGCGGTGGAACCTGGTAAGCGTTTTCTCCAGACTCCCCTTTAATTTTTTACAGGAAGCAGATCTCTGCGAGCTCTGCAGGGGATACTCCTAGTTCGCTAGGCTCTTATCTCTTATGCATCTTGATTACAGGGAGATGTGGAATGGGGGGCGAGGTGGTTTTTTGGAGTTTTTCTAGTTAACGACTTGCCACGTCAACTAACTTCAGATACGTCTAAGTCACGAATAAAATTGATGGTTTGATTTTAGTATTAAACAGTGAATTGATAAATATTTAATTTTGAGTATAACTCGTTAATCATCAGCACTTATCTCTTAGGAAACAAATGATTCTTCATTTCGCTTAGCATGTTTAAAGCCTTAACTTTAATTGGCTGTAGAAGTCATACCTTAAAAGCTTAAACTTTGCAATATTATACCTAACTGAGGTAGATTCCTTTTGAATAAGAGCTCTCACAACTTTGATATTAAGTTTCCTAATATAAGCATGATCATTTTTTCAATTTCTTATTATTTGTTCTTTAATTCTTCACTAATGATTTCTTATTACACCTCAAGTAACATAATTTCCCAAACAAGTACAAAATGAAAGTTTACTTGAATTCCTATATTATTTGAGGTTCTTATTAGCTTCAAAAATTTAAAGAATTTTGCTTGAAAAAAAGTGATGTCTTTAGTTTATTTTTATAATCAATTCCTTTTGGTTTAGTGAAAGTGTTCTGTTGATATAATGATGTGTATCTAAAACATGACTTAGCATCAGTTGTTATGTTTTGAGATCAAAAACATGACTTAGCATCAGTTGTTATGTTTTGAGAGTCATGTTTTTGTTTTTTAATTTTATTTTGGTGTAAATTCACTTCACTATTCAATAACTAGCAAAATATTATGCTCAAGATGAAGAACAAAGCTCATGAGATATACTTTAACAATTGCTGTTTTTCCTTTTAAATTTCGAAAGTCCTGTCTTTATGGTAAAATGGCTCTTAGAAGCCATCGAATTTTCATTGATTGCAGAAATAATTAAATCAAGTAATTAAAGTTTCCCAGGGTTAATTATTTTTACTGCATCCAAAGTGGAGCTTTAATTCTAAATTGTTGCAAATCCAGAAATGCTTAAAAACTCCAATTCTTGAACCATGGAGTATATATAAGAAGGGTAAATGTTTTAAAATAATCTTCTCTAAGAGCTTCTATTGTATTATTTTGGAATTCCGTCACATTGCATTGCAAGATTATTTGAAATCTTGCAATTTCAACTTCACCCTCCCATTCAGTTTTCATAGTATTTAGTTATAATTTTGATAAAATTTGATAATTGGCAGAAGTATTTGAATCTGATATTAATTGGCTTAATAAGCAATATTGTTCAGGAATTTTCATCTTTAGTAGTAGTTGAATCTCAGCACGATTGGATTCTTCTTGTGCATTTTCCTAATTAAATTTGGAATATTGGATTTGATGATATCAGTGTCCTCTAGTAAAAGTTCATTAATATTTTTAATTGTGACTTTGAATTAGCACTGAGCATTCTTAACAGAATATCTTTTTATTTAATAATAAAAATAATAATAATAATATCACATTGAGGTCTCTGGGGACCCCAGATCAAAAATATGTTTTATATATATATAAGTGTCAAGCCCTTTTTCTTGTTTGTATATAAAGTTATTTTTCATTGTTTCTTGACTTTGTAGTACTCTGTGAATTCAACTCCTCTTATTTCTTGTGTTCTCCAGATGTCTCTCTTTCTGTCAAAATCAATTTACTTGATTTTGCCTTTTCTGAAGTCTCTGTTTTCCAGGATTTTCTTTCTATTGTTTCTATGGAATTCCCTGTAGAACAGTGTTTCTCTCTATCTTCCCATTTCTTAGTTGAAGGTTATATCTCTCTTAATCACTTTGAATTTGACTCTCTTCCAAGTAGAGTAGAGGGAGAGTAAATTATCTTCATCTTTCTTATCTAGAACTTTTATGTTTGTTCTTTCGTTGTGATGGTTTAGAATTTGGATAAGATTATCTATGCTTCTTAGTGTTTTATCCCATATTTATAGTGTATCATATTTATTGTATAGTATTCTATGATAGAACTTATATGGTTACTATACAAGAATGGTCGGGATATCTATCAGTATTTTAAAACTGGCCAGATTCTGATCTTGTATTTTGATGAATGACGTATTAGAAGTCGTACTATTTAGTAGTGAGGTGGTAGAAGATCCTCTACTATCTAGTATAGATAATGATGGAGAAGATGGATTACTTAACTTTAAGATCCCTTGTTCAATTGCACAGTCCTTTGTTTCCACAATACCGAATTCAATGTAGTTTTATTATAAGTTAAAGTCTTTATTAGACTGTTCTGATGTTTTGAGTTCTTCTGCCTTCTGATAGTTAATCGAGGTCTTGACTAATATTTAATGACGTTTCTGGCTTGGGGTTTAGTTCTTATTTAATATGGGAGTTCAATGCCTCTTGTTTTTTCGAGTTGAAGAATCTTTTTGTATATAGTGTTTTTTTGTAGGGCACTTTGGGTTGTTTCTTTTCAAAGAAATCCTAGTGTCTACTTTAACAGTGCTTGGTTCTTTCTTTCTCAAATTCTTGTTTTTACCTATTTATTTTTTAGGTAAGTTATTTTTAGAGGTGTGATGAAATTTTCATTTTTCTGTTTCCATAGTACTCTTCGACGAAATCTATATCTTCTTCGGTGTCTACTTCACCAAAGTAGTCGTAGTCGATTTCATCTTGCCACAAGCCTGATTCTGAGTCTGTTTCATACTCTTCGTAGAGTTCTGTTTTTCTCATGTAGCGATGAGATTTTATTTGTGGCTAGAGTAGATTCTCTGTTTTTCTTTTTTCTTATTAGGTGGGAGTTCTATACTTTGCCAGTGTGAGGCCATTTCTGGACTTAGGATCCAGTCTCGGATGAGCGCTCTAGCTTGTAATTTTTCGCTTTCGCTCTGTTCTTTTAGTAGAGTTCTTTCCCTTTTTGGTGCAGGTCTGATTTCAGCTGCCCCCAGTTGTTGGTAAATTTCATGGAGATATTTGCTATATGTTATCTCAAACTCTGACCCCGGGTTTTAAAAATAACCCTGGTCTTTGAGGAATTTTTAGTATTGCTCGTGAGACTTTTCCGTCATCTCACAAGTTAATTCCTTATTTAATAATTCTTTTTAATTTAATAATTTATAAGCTTTAATTATATTTAGGGAACATCTTAATTACAAAATTAACATATAACACACTAACATGTGGATGCCCTTTATAAAATAATATTTAAATAATTATTGAAATTTAATTTATTTTAATAGTACTTTCTAATATTAGTTTTATTGAACGCTGTTCTATGGTAACTAAATTTATTGTTTATTCAGTGTTAATAAAAAATAGAAGTGTCAAGCATTTTAAAGTTAATCATTATTTTGTATCATTGCTTGAATAACTTAGTTATTTACAATAAATATTCAGACTTTAAATATTTTCTTTTGCTGATTGAAGCCGAAAAACATTGACTAATAATAAATTTAAAAAACTTTAAAACTTAAGTTAATTTGTTAATTAAAATTATTATAAAATAATGGAATGATAATTCTTATAAAGTGAGTTGAGTATATTAAATATTCTGACTATTGATTTTATAATGCAAATAAAAGGTAAATGAGGTTATAATTTTTAATTATAAAATTTATTGATTTTTTCAGAATTTTCCTAAACAAATAGCAAATAAAATGAGCTATAACTATAATTTTTACTACAACTTTTATTAAATTGATCCTAGAATTTCTCAACCTTTGTAGCAAAATTAGGCTTCTTAATATTCTTAAGACTATTACTAAAATTCTATGGTTTACAACCAACAGCAGATGCCTACATTTATACCATTGCAGTAAAATAATTCTCATTATCTTCAGTACACAAATTATATGAATTAATAGAACTTTTATTCAAATATCACTCAGTAAAATAATCTTAACAACTTTCAGACTCAACCTCAATTTTAAATGCAACATGATAACTCATAAAAAATTATAACTTGAATTTAAACATGTTATGTCCTAATTAATAGACATAGAATGTTATATAAACTTAAGGAAATCTGGGAAGTAATAAGTATTTGAGGAGTCTGTTATTAGGAAAAACTCTAAATCTAAGTCATTACTATAAGAGATTAGAATAAAACTTAAATTTAAGTATGGATCAAATTTAAAATTTAGAGACTAAATTCTAGCATTTCAGAGATTTTAGGAACTGGTACTCGCATTAGCTTTCCGTTAAATAATCAATTAATTTAAATTAATAATTGCAAAAAGAACTAAATCAGTGAGCATATTCAAAATGATGCTCTTGATAAAATAGTGCAAAAAAGAATAGTTCAAAAAGTTTAATTAAAGAATAATAAATTGCCTAAGAAGAATTTTAATAAAAGCGTAGCAAACCAAAATTACAGTGCCAAAATGAAACATCTTGCAAAAATAAGAATTGCATTAATGAGAAAAAGCAAATGAAAAAGAAACTTAATGAGTCAACTTAATACTATGAACTATAGA
The DNA here is from genome assembly GCA_000711775.1 of Oxytricha trifallax. Taxonomy (NCBI): domain Eukaryota; phylum Ciliophora; class Spirotrichea; order Sporadotrichida; family Oxytrichidae; genus Oxytricha; species Oxytricha trifallax. Next base: position 44,346 of record ARYC01018447.1, read on the forward strand.
TTGCTACCTTGGGAAACTAAATTTAATAGCATGAAGACTTTATTTAAGTATTAAATGATAGGTTTGGATCATAATTCTAACAGATTTATTCAGATATTATATAAGATCATTCACAGTAAGAAATTGAAGAAATTTAAAACTTAGATTTTGAAACAACAATCGAAGAGTTTTCAGATTAAACTAATTGTAAAATTTTTCAAAAGTTCAGCGAAACTAATAAAGTTAAAATTGAGGAAACTACACAGACTAATTGGAATAGTAGCCAATCTATAAGCTTTAATTTTATGAGTGGGGAATGAAGCAAACGAAAAATGATTCAGTGCAGTATTAAGGATCTATTCAGGATCCAGAAGTTTGGGAATTGGTAAAAAAGGACTATAAAAAAGATAAATGCGGAAATAGATTCGATGTTATACTTAGCGATGGCCCTTGGGATTAGACTGCATGCAATCTAAATTTTCCTACTTTGAAGACCGATAATTTCTTGACTAAATACCTTTAGAAGATCTTCAAAAAGATGGCTACTATTTCACGTGGGTAACTAATAAGAAGCTAGAGTCTGCTTTAAGGCATTTAGAGGTCCACAACTACGAACGTATTGAAATAATTACCTGGATAAATATTGGCAAAAGTAAAATCATCTGAGAAGGAATTGGCTATTTTTTAAGACACTGTTACGAATTTTGCATTATGGCAAGAAACAAAGGGCATTTTAGCTGCTTAAGATAAAAGACTAAGACTCACACAGCTCCTAATGTAATTTTTGCAGAACTTCGAGAATAATCGAGAAAACCAGACTAATTATATGAAATAATTGAATAGCTTGTTCCAAATGGAAGGTATTAGAAATCTTTCAAGACCCCATAACTAAAGACCTAACTGGACTGGCATAGGAAACGAGAGTATATTATGGAAGAAAGCAAGAACTAAATTATGAAAATAGTAAAGGGTTAAAAGACTTTAATAACAGATTTAATAATCACACGTAATCACTTTAAACTGATCCTATCAATTATAATTTTTAAGACTTTTAATTAAATTTTCATTGCTTTAAATATTCTACTGAATTAAGACTAGGGGTTTTATCATACATGAAATAATTAATATTCTTATAAAATATTTAAACATCTAGATTGCGCTCCAAAAGCAATAAATATGAAATCTGAATAGCCGTATTATTTATATTTTCCGTTAAAGCAATATTTAATGCGACTAACTTGATCAATTCAAAATTTAAATATGCTCTTGTAGATTTTGAAAGTTATATTCATTTTTAATTTACTATATAATGTCTTTTTTAATTGCATATAAATTTGTTAACATAATTCGAATTTCTAAATTTAACTAATTTATTTGTTATAATTTTATCGAAAATAAAGCAACTTTATAAACTCCCAAAAATAATCATCGTAAGTATCATCAGCATTGATAAATTTGCATTCTCAATATCTATATGTTCTCTCCTTATTTGAATCTTCTATGTCTGCAATATCCATCACATTTATAATTCAATACAAATATAGTGAGAGACTTGCATGATTTGGTCAAAAGATATTTCCATTTTTTGTCTAAAATTAATATCTCAATTTTTCAACTTTGAAATTTCATTGCATCAATTAAATATCAAAAGTGCCTGCCTTTTTAAATATTTACTATGCTTGAACCATTTGCAGTTTTTTTAATAATTTAATATTAATTTACTATCCTATGATTTTTACTAGATAATCTTAAAATTGTAGTAATTACTCAATTATTCATAGATTTGTCCTTACTAGTCACCTTATCGCAACAAACACAAATCAAGTACTCTTAAATTGAAATCTAAATTAAATAACATCTAAAAGCTGGTGAGTCACTCTGCCATATCTTACTTTGTGTATAACTGCTTATTGCCTATAAATTCATTTCAATTTACTGGTTATTTCTTTACTATCTGATCTCTACTTTCAAGAATAAATTTAATTTAGAGATATTGTTAGTACAAGCGAAATACATAATATGACTATGGCTAACTGTACTCAAATTTTAATGCAGTAATGAAGCCAAATCTCTTTAATTTATGAGCTTTAATAACATATTGATGATCTGCAGTATTAATGGGTATTTTAATATCTTAAATATATCAAGCTATATATTATGATGATAATGATAATGATAATTGTTATTTAAATAATAAAAATTCTTGTTTAGGTTTGGAATAAATATAAGTAATGTTAAATATATAATTTTTCAATCCCTTGAATTAGTAATCCCTGCTTAAAAATGCTAAAAGTATAAAAAGAAACATACAATAATAGCCATATATATTTTAATTTCAAACTCTTCTGTCATTCCACATATATCTTAATATATATCATGAATTTGCTTGACTAAAAGTTTGATTTTAATTACTAATAAAATCTGTTGGAATTTGTAATTAAGAGTCTTGCTGCTAGATAAGTAAGTGTTACGAATAATTGCAGGGTAAATAGCAGTTATATGCTTATCTTACTTTATATTAATTACTGTAAATACAAGCTAATAGTAAAATATACTATATAAATCTGCTATAATGAGCATCACTATTACTTGTTTTTTATCATTTCTTAAGATTTTTGCGGCAACTCATCATGATAGAGATGCTAACATTTAGCATTTAGTTGTTCTCTATATCACATAGCACTTCCCTTACATCTAATTTGATTTCTTGTTGTCTAAATTTTGATATTCTAGTCGGCAATTTGATGACTACTAAGATTATTTCAACTTTATAGTTGCTAACATTTGATTCTTTAAAGCTTTTAGTTTATAAATAAATGCTGGAAATGTCAACTTAAACCTTGTGGACATATCTCTCACATCAATTAAGGCTTAATTGCCTATCGAATGAATGCTATATATTTTTATGCAACTTGAGAATCATATTTTAATCTTAGCTTTGAATGTTTTTTTTATTGAAAACGAAAATATAATTTATATAATTTTAATTCTAGTAAATTTATTAAATTAAATTAGTAGATTTAATCTACTTCAAACCAATACGAATCACTCAAATTAAATAGTAAACCAGTAGTGAATTAATAAATAAAGTAAAATTAGGAATTATAGAAAAATCTCAAAAACATTCGAGAAGTTTGATCACTAATAAACAAATTAGTTATTTTAAAAAAGAAAGAGCAAAAGTATAATCAAAAGAACAATCCACAGATGGACAAAAAGAGTAATTAAAGAAGATAGTTCGGAAAGAGATATGATACCAGCAGAAACAATCAATTTGCTGCTGAAAGCTACTTAGAATCTCATCGTTTTCTTTCTTGACAATGAGTCCCACATGTGTAATAAATATATAATCAATTAAATTCTATAAATTAACATATTCAAATATTAAAGATGACATAATTCAATGCAGTATTTAAGAAATACAGTATTGAAGGAGGACAAACTATGTCTTAATTTGTGAGATTAGGTAAGCTATGACTCTCCCTGGTGACATTCTATATCCTAACCTTTATATATCTTCTGAGACAGGGTAAATATTGAATAAGATATAGCTTTTTGGATACTTTAAATATTTTCTTTATATACTTTCAAATATCCTTCTCAGTAAGATCTCTGAAAACCTCCGAGCAGCTGAAATATTTATATATTAGATTACAATATTTAATAGGCAGCAATTTTATTGTCTTTTCCTATGTATGAGTAAAATTTATCCTTATTTAAGCATAATAATTATTGAAACTGATACTTCAAATATATATAATATTAAATTTTCTCTATTGCCCTCTCTATAATTAGATTTACAAAGTTTACATTAATTAAATTATCCATTATATTTTGAAAGATTAGCAGTAACATTAGATAATTATTAACCTCACTACAGTTTATCAATATAAATTCAATCTAAAGTAGATTTGTAATTTTTTATATAGACTTATAAGAGAGTTTTTTTGTAAATATACTTATCAATAATTGAATAATTAGACTTGTAAAGCACCTTAATATCTTTATTTAAGCAAATATTTTATTTTATATTGTATTTATAGTAACAAAACACTTAAGAAATTGGAATCAAGCATAGTTTAGAAGATATAGAAAAATGATATTAAACAGCGATCTTATACTAGAGTCTTATTAAGTGGAGCAAGATAAAAATGTCATACAAAGTCAGTTAGATATTTTTGAATTCTTCATATGTTCTTTCAAAACAACGTTTATCTGCATCTCAGTTAAACTTGAATCTTAAATTTGAATCAGGGGATAGACCAGAATTTACTTTAAATTTATTAGCATGTTCACATTTTACACTGTCATTAATGAATTTAAAAGGCAATTTGATGAAATAATAGATGCCTTTATCTTCAAAAATTAAAAGTTATGCTAAATTAAATACAAACTGAAATCATTATGATAAACATATAATAAAAATGAAGCAAAGTGATCAACTGAAAAACTAGATAAAGAAAAATAACTTATTTAAGAGTGGAATCATTAATTAATCAATTGAATATTTAAGTAAAAGAATAATTCTGTTTAGTTGAGCTTAATGTAAATGTAAAAATCTGTGAATGGATTTGCTATGGAAGAAAAACTTCTTTATTCTCTCATCATCTGAACTATCTTCAATGGATAGACCCAAACTATCTTATTATACATTAATTTTATCATCGCTTTCTATTTTAAAGTCTTTTTAAAATAATTTAAACATACTCATCTCAATTTTAATGATCAAGCTAGCTTAATTACTAATAAATCTTTATATATATATATATATGGCTAGATGCTATTCAGTTCATGATCTCTGCAGTAATAATTTTAAACATCCTAGTGATTCTATTTTTCATAAAGTCATCAGTACTACAGGTTATAAAGAAAGAAGCGAAGCTGTTCGGAAAACTGGGTCCCTCCAATAACTAATTAAGAAGATTACTGAAAAAATCAAATATAAAAATGATTTTTAAGTGGCCAGATAGGCGCAGATTTTAAGGCTTTTGCTTTCAGCTTGCTAAGACTAAGCTTCTATTACCAGCATCTAATAAACACGAATCTTCTACACTCCAACGATCAATGAGGAACGAGGTCAGGTGGATATACATGCTACAGAAGGTGTCTTTTAAATTTAAGACAAGGGAATTTTAAATAAGTATGAATTAAGAACTACATATTTAATAATATTAATTTAAATTTCAATAAGTCAAATTCTTAATTGCCCGTCTTTAAAATGATAGAAACAAAGAATTCTACTGATGGACCTGACCAACTTCTTGATAGAAATCGATTAATTGATTAGGCAAATTCTTTCAAACAAAATGATTGCTCATCTTAAATAGGCTCCTTCAAATCGCATCCTCTAGATCACCAAGAAATTACGATAGCTGCTTAAGAAATGCATCATGACACAATGACAACAACTAGCAAGAGAGGTAGAAGGTCAAAATATGAGGGAGCATAATATCCAGACCTCGTTGATAAAGCAAAGCTTATCCTGCCTCATCACAATTACGATATTGACCAGATTTTGGCAATGGATGAGTTTAAGCCCCTCATCGGAAGCAAAGATATATACAGATTTGTTATTAAGTTCATATTAAATAAGACTACATAGAGTCAGGCTAAATCTGTAAAAAAATATCAAAATTGGATCTCTTAATGAGGTAGGGGAAAATTTGCCGCCAAAGTCTAAAGTAGCTAGTGACCATTTGCACAATCTAAAGAATGGTGAAGGCAACGAAGGCTAGCTAAAGGCTCATAATTCACAGGTCAACTATGGAGCTAGGATTTAATCCGAAATAACCTTGATTTACATTCGAGAGTACATGATTTAAAACCAAACTAAAGGCAAGACTTTATTGGGAAAATATTTAATAAAAACAGTTAAAGTCTACTTGAGTTTTTGCAAAATCTGAAAACAGCGTGCTCTTAAAATCTCTATGAGGATATGTTCCGAATAATCTCTGAACTAAATCAGAGAGCTCAAGCAAGTTTACAGATAAAGACAAGGCTCTTCGTATCCTCATTACTCTACTATAGATACGAATCATCGAAGTAGATGGCTCTTTGTTAAGGAGTGCTTTAGCATTGCTAGCTTAATGACAAAATACAGAATAAGCCCTAGGTCTAGCAAACTACATATTCATCAATGATCCTGATTATTTGCTATAGCAACAAGATGAAATTTAAAAGCTTTATATGACAAACATTGGAATCATCCCTCTTATGATTGGAACATTTCAATAGTTCAAAATAGACTCTTAAGCAGTGCGAATATTACCAAACACCCTATTAAGCTTAAATAAGGCGTTCATTGAAGTACTGAAAGAAGATTAAGGCCTCCGATTAATAAGAGATCTTCCTATTAATGTGGTTGGTGACTTTATTCAAATTTGTGCCCTGTCAAGGCCATCCTCCTACCAAAACTTGACAATTTCATTTAAACAATGACTGAAATCTTTGTTCAGAAATGGGACTTTATTGATCAGGATGATTTCATACATTATCTTTAATAGATTTCATTCGAGCTAAAATAGAGGAACCCCATATGGGTCTCAAAATTGGATGATATTTCAGATTTAGGGAAGAATCTTCCATTCATATAATTTAAGAAAGGTGTGAGAAACAGGAGGGACGTTATCCAAGATTGCTTAAAAGCTGATTTCACAAAGCTGAATCAGCTACTAAATATCCCTAATAAAACTTGTGACTTTAATGAGAACGAGTAAAAGAAATTGATTAGTCAATTTAAAAAGCTGAATCTATTATCTATATCCGTAAATTAATTTGCAAAAAGTGCAGGTTAAAAAGCTTTTACTGATTCTCGGCAAATGCTTAGACTTTAGCAGATTTTGGGATTTAAATTTTTCACGCTTTTGAGGCTTTGCATATATTATCTTCTATGGGAGGATACCTAGTACTCATTTATAAACTTCGGCGAGGGGAACGGGAAAACTTTACTCAAATCAACTTTAGCTGCTCTCAAATCGAAACTTCTTTAAAAAATCGTCTTTGTTGTTGGGAAAAATGAGCATTTAGTTTTGAGAGGCGAGAAGAAGTTTGAAAGTATAATCACTAGTCTAGGCTTGAACGTCAACGTCAACCAATATGAGAATAAGATTGGGGTCTACTACTTAAGTCAGAAGTATCTTGAAAGTGCTATGGAGCTACCAGAGTTTCTAGACATTTGGAAACAAGCAATCGTTATCATAGACGAGTATGATTGGATTTTATTTGAAGGGAATGTAAAGTAAATAGAAACTTAACTAAAATTTATCGCACTGCTGAAAGTGTTACCGATTTTACTGGTTCACAACTAACAACAAAAGAGGCAATTTGTCTGAAAATAGCATTTGCTACTGAGGAAATTGTATTTCCAAAGCTAAGCTCTATTGTTGGTGATAAAAGGGTGAAGCTTGACCAAGAGCTCATTACATCAAGCTTACTAGACTATTGCAAGAGTGTTTTCAAGATCTCTGCTCATTATTGCAAGCTAACTCCAGTAATTATTGTAGAGCAGCAATCCTAAACTATGATCGAGAGTCACTTCAAAAAGTTTGTATAAGTTCCATTTTTCCCATGAAAAATGTCAAAGGCACTAAAGTGGAAGCCTAATTCGATCATCAATTCGTTAGCAAGAACAACGATGGTTAGTTCGGAGTGTTTCTTCTAAATGAACAATGAGGCAGAGGTACTGATCTTAAGACGACTCATGAAATAGAATTTAATGGGGGATTATTTTTAATAGTTGCCGACATATTTTCCCTTAGATCGACTGAATAAATCCTGGATAGAATAGGTCGACCTCACAGAAAAGGATCTTATAAATAGGTAATTTATAAGCAAGGCTCAAAAGAAACTACAGACCAGGTTATATCGCTGCACTAGTAATTTATAGAGAAATTTATAGAGAATTAAAATCATATAAAAACTGCTGTCCTCTATGCAGCTTTAGGATATTATCAATGGTGTAAGAAAGCTGATGACCTAAATTAGGAACGTCATTTTAATAAAGCCGTGGGTAGATTGAATAAGATCTTAAAGTTAAATAATATTAACTCTGCAAACAGTGTCAAGTCCTTAAAATAGAGCAAATAAAGTGAATCTGAAGTGCTTCATAAGTAGAATTCATCAGCGACAGAGTTTGAAAATTAAAATGATAATCTTTTAACAAGAATTACTCCAGAAGAGTGCAAGTACGACAGGAAAAAGTAGCTCAAGCCTTAGTAAGATTAAAAAGAGATTCAGAAGCAGAGAGATCGGGTCGATTGTAATGACTTGAGCTCCATGGAATCTCTGGATAGCTCTATCAAGATTCATGATTCATCTGTTGAATCAAATAGAAGAAAGATCAAGACTGAGCACAAGATTTAGGTATAATTAGACTCAAAATCTCTGGAATCTTTACCCAAACAACCAAATGGACAAGCTATGAAGAAGAAAACCTCGAAGAGGACAAATCAAGTGAATTCAAATTTAAACTTGAAAAAGGATGAGATTAAGGCGGCCGATTCTTTTTTTTCAAAATATGGTAGAATAACAGGAAAGTGAATCACTGCAAGCAATCACTCACCAGCTGTGGAAAATAAACGTACAAAAAATCATGAGTCTAAGAGCAGCTGCTCAAACTGATGGAATGACAAGAGGTGCGTTTAGCGATGAGAATGCTAAGCTAAAACTAAATGATTAAGTGCTAAATTCTTAAGTTAAATAATATTTAAACACACTATCTCACTCTAAATTCATATCTAAATTTTATTGATTAGACAGAATTCTTCCTTCTCCATCAATTACTCCATTGTCATGAAGTTAGTGAACGAGCTGTTTGTAACCCACAAGTTCGTCCATGTGTGCTTTGATATCGTTGAATTAGTTCCTCATCCTTTTGTTCTCCTGCAAGGACTTTTGCTTGCTGCCTCTCATTGCGATCTCCTCTCCTTTTACTTCTTCAACCTTTTTCATTCTGCGCTTTCTCAAAGAGCTTTGTTTAATCAAATGGGAAGACATTTCCTTTTAGACTATTTGAGCATAAAGTAAATGAAAGCTTACCGCTATAGTTCAAAGATTCGCTCAATGCTTGCGCAAACTCTGGCCTCATATGAACGATTAAGTTCTAGGTCTAATCAAGTCTCTCCCTCCTTTTTTACTTTGCCTCATATATCATTTGGTTGATACCATCATTTAGTAAAGATACAAAAATTTAGGAAGTTGTATAATTCTTAATACAAAATATGATTATTAATTTATTATCTTAAATCTGATTTTTAATTATAATGAATGAAATTAAATTAAATAATAGGCGTAGGCTACCGAGTAAAAAATCGCGATTCATCGGTAGCCTACGCTTTGAATTATATTGTTATTTTATAATTTGACAAAAAATAAATTTCTCACAATTTATCATCTAATTATCATATTTGAGAATGAAATATATTATTTTTTAAAATCATTTAATCTTTTTTACTTGTTTAAGTATTAGTTTACTAGCAAACAATTAGATTGCTTATCAAATTAAGAATTATTATTGTCCATTTTTATTATTAAATTATTGTTCTAGAAATTTTTATTTTAGATAAAATATTTCTTTACTTTTACAGTCAGAGTTTGTTTTTTTGAATAAATTTAAAATTCAACTTTGATTTTATACATTTTATTTTTAATCTTGTTTTATCGATTTAAATTATCAAAATAATATTTTTGAAAGTTAGTTTTAATATTTTCTGATCTTAGATTTTGAATCCTTAATTTGATCATAAAGTTCTATTTTTTATATAGAAATTAAATTAATATTCATGATTTTTAATATATTTTCCAACATCAGAAATATTGAAAACATAGTTAATTAAATACTTACTAAAATATAGATCGAAAGTATTATTTAAGCAAATTTTATAAATATAATATGATTTTAAATGAAAATGAAGTCAAAGATAGTAAAACTAAGCATTAGCTTAATTGTTTATCATTAATTTGTTAAAAATAATTATTTTAATTTTTATCCTTGAAACTTTTTTGAAAAGTATAAAAATATTTTAAGATATAGACTAAATGCAACTTCATCGAATTGAAATATTATCAATATTTTTAAAAACTATTGTCAAGATAAATTAAAAATTTATATAAAATATATATGAACTTACTTAAATTGTGAGAAATTTATTTTTTGTCAAATTATAAAATAACAATATAATTCAAAGCGTAGGCTACCGATGAATCGCGATTTTTTACTCGGTAGCCTACGCCTATTATTTAATTTAATTTCATTCATTATAATTAAAAATCAGATTTAAGATAATAAATTAATAATCATATTTTGTATTAAGAATTATACAACTTCCTAAATTTTTGTATCTTTACTAATTATCTAATGACATGAGGATATCACAGATCCTCTTCTTATCCAAGTGCAGCCAATCGCACTAATCTGGGAGGAACTTCAGCAATGAGGGCTTTTGCTTTGCATATTCTAAGAAGTCATCAGCGGTAAGGCCTTCTATTTAAGGAACAGCAGCTACAATTACATCACTTCGTTTTAAGTACTAAAGCTAAATTAATTGCATAAATCTACCTCTTTTTCACCGTTAAGAATACTCTTGAGAAAATAACCATTGCAGCATCCTAATTTTGGCAAGTAAGCCGCTCACTCTTGTGCTAAGAAGTCGTGTAGCTCTTTTTTGCTCCCAATCTTCTCTTGAACTTAATGGACGTTCACTCTTGAAAGCTATCCCTGCATCTGCACATCTCATTATTAAAAATATACTTGATTTACCTTATTGTCAGTGAAGTATAGAAATGGACTACAAATTTTTATTAATTAATTATAATATTAAATAGGGTTACTAATAACTATTCTAGCCCAATAGGAAAACTGTATAAAGGAATTCTCTTTGCCAAAAAAGTAATATCTCCCAGAAGAAAATGAAAACTCTTAGGTCAAACGATAAATCGCAATCAATGCTCACTGATTTTTTTAAGCTTGATAAGTAATCCCAAGAATCAAGTTCTTCCGATAACGAGTTAGAGTAGTCAAATGATCAGACTTCCGAACGAGTAAGCATAAAGCCTTATTAAGGAAGCTCAACGTAGCTTCTCATCAACAATCCAACCAGTGAAAATTAAATCATTCTTGAGAGTTGGAACGAAGACTCTATACTTAAAATTGAGAGTCATCTTTTGAAATAAAACTTTAATGAAGCATTCGATACAGTGTTATATGATCCAAGGGTGTAGCTAGAATTACCTCAATTCAAATAATTGAGACTTCGGTTGTCTGAATTAAATACAGTTCCAGGAAACAGTAAGAACAATTGCTCTAATTTACTTACGTTATAAGCTTTTAAAGAATTAAATAAAATATGTGGAGTCTTATTTGATTGATTAGCTGGACTAGTACCTAAGTAACTTGCAGGCTCAACCAAATTCTAATAATGATTCCCTTTCTGACAGACTTTAACGACTCAGTATTGGTGAAGAACCCCAGTTTTTTGGAATAATGAAAGAAAATAAGTCTTAACTTCCACAATAAAAGTCAGAAAAGCTAGATTATATTTCCTAAGGTCTTTATTAAAATTCTGGTTGTAGTATTGTCAATATCTGTAAACGGATTGGAGTTACCAAGTACATAGTTAAAAAGGTCTAAGAAGAAAAGCAAACTAGGATTGAAGGTGGTATTGGTATTCCCATTAAACGCTGTGGAAAGATTCCTGATAGCTTAAAGGAATTTATAAAGAGTTTTCTTTCATCAGAAATAAGATTTAGAATCTCAATAATCTGTAATCCACTCTGAAACAAAAAAATTGATGTAATAGTATCATAAGGCTGGCTGAGTAAATATGTACGATAATAGTTAGACTTAAGGTCTAAGAAAGTTTATTCTGTTGATATAAGAACCAACTCTTAAAAATTAATCTTGTAAAGGTAACTTGCTGCTTACAACTTCACTTAAATTCTTGATTAAGGGCTCAATCTAATAAATATAGATGAGAGTAGTATTCAATGGATTGAAAACCCAACCAAAGCTTGGTCGGTTAAAGGATTTAAACGCTATAATAATAGTCTTCGTAGAATTTCTGCTGTTAATATTATAGGTGCCATTAGCTCTACTGTAAACTTATATTTTACATTAAACAAACGAAATTCAAATGGGGAATGATAATATCAAATAAGAACAGCTATTAATACCAGGGGTGCATTAAAGACTAGAGTATGTGGAACCAAATATTCTCAGACCATTAAGTTAATGAGTTAGGAAATTTATTTGATGCAATTGTGATGGACCCGCCCTGGAATGATACAGCTTGCAAGCTTGATTATTAAATTCTCAAAGATATTGAAATCTTTAAAAAATATTCCAATTTAAAAACTATAGAAGAACGGGTATTTGTTTATATGGATTACAAACTCAAAACTTGAGTCATGGTTAAAATATTTGAAGTCAATTGGATATAAAAGGGCAGAGATACTAACATTGGTTAAACTTAATGAAGATATAACCTTACATTCTGGCATTGGATTTGACCTCAGGCATGTGACTGAATTTTGTGTTGTAGCTAGACCCGATAACAAATTTTTTGAACTAAAAAAAATTAGTTTTACTCACAATGTCCCAAATATTATTATATCACCAGTCAGATTAGTTAGCCAAAAGCCAGAATAATTATATAAATATATTGAGCAGCTTTTACCTAACAGAAAATATGCTGAGATATTTGGAAGACCTCACAATCACAGGCTTTGCTGGACTACTATAGGAAATGAATTGATATATTTTCTCAATGGACAGCCTTCAAAAGTCAATAAGCAGTGAATTAAATATTCATTGAAATTCTATATATTTCTATTGATATTTTGCTAATAATAATTAAACATAATTTAAAAATATTATCTTAATTTGATTAAGATAATCTTATTTCAAATTTTGATCTTATTTCACTTAAGGGGTTTTATTAAATCAAGTAAAATTAATTATTTATATTTGTATACTTGACTGTTATTTATTTACATCTTCAAGTTGTTTGTAATAGAATATTATCGAAATTTACACATACTGAAGTTTCGGATATATATTTTATAAAAAAAATTAATTATAATGATTCAAAAATAACAAAAAATAGCTTAATTCTTGAATGTTTTTACAATACAATTTAAAAGAATTAATATTTATAGAATCAGTACAGATTTACCCACACAGTTGTTTGTTCACAGAAATAGATCAATTTTGTAAATCATGAAAACATAAAAGAAATAAAATCAATCAATAACAGTTTTTAGTATTTGAGAAATAATAAACTCATTTTCTCATCGCTTAATTTATGACATTTTATAAATGAGTTAATAGTATATTACAATACTCAATTTCATGTCAGTTGTAATGTATATCACTTTTTTATTTCCATTATTATGTATTTTATCAATAATAAAAAGTTTATTTCACATATAATATTATTTTATTTCATTAACTTCAACTAAATTATTGAATAGTAATCTATTTGCATTTTATAAAAGTATAATTTTTGAAGGATTAAATAGATAGTTAAAAATTAATTCAATTATTAATAAAATTTTTAATGTATTTATAATTGAATTATTATTAAATGTAACTAGTGATAAATTGGTAGTCTTGCTTGTTTTTAGAATTTTATTAATAATGTTTATTCATCTAACAATATCCAAAAACTATATAAATTAGCATAAAATATATAAGATTGTTATAATATAATTTAAGCAGGTATTAATTGAGAGAGTGGTGTAAATCTCTTCTGAATTTGAATCCTTCTCAAAGCTCCTCATGAAGTCACTTTCACTAAATGTGTTTAATTACAAATACTTTAATGCAAGCAAACGTCATCTATCAGAATATGGGAAGGGTTAGTTTCAGACATGAACATATAGGGAATTTACGGTAAGACCTAATAGAGAATTAATATTGTAAATCTCATTTGATATACTATAATTCAATAAGACCTGAATATGATGTTTCCCTCTCTGGCAATAGTTATTGTGCATGAAAGGCTTTGTTATGTTCAATAAATTGGTTTTGTGATTCTCTATAGGTGCTCAATACATTGTGAGAAAAATGATAACTTCTTTTATTGGTACTCCTAAGATTTATTAGAGGTGATTAAAATCTAATGCGACAAAGTCTAATAACATTACCAAAACCTGTAGTCGCTGATGACTTTGCATAACTCATAAAATAATTATCTTTGCGACTGTTCATTTTGATACCAAAAAGTCAATGTGAAACAAAAGGTGCCAGAATAGATGGGAACTGCATTGGCAGGGGTTACCAGCAAATCATGAATCAGTAATGAGACTCTTCAATAATCCTTAGTATGTCTAATGGAAAGTGGCAAATCCCATTCAAAGGCTAATTATATAATTAGGACATCCTTAGGACTACTTTATTGCATTGAGGAGTTATAACTTAAATTAAAATTGTATCTTTTTCTATGATTGATGTTTTATTGAAAACAGATGATTTGCTTTCAATGGTTATCAAGATTTCTAATGATGCCTGAGTAAATGGCATAATGTAATCCGTGAAACAAAGATGATTGCTTAGATCGACTCCTGGGACTCTTGTCTAAGCCGGACATACCATCTCCCCTGATTAAATCAACTAGAATTGAGTGATGTTCCTGTTGCACAATTAATTGTCCACATTTTCGCCTAGGATATCGTTTGCAATACTAAAAATATAAAATTTCTAGATGAAAAAAATCAAGTAAGTAAATGATCAAGCCGGGTGATTACGAAGACTGTTACCAGAGTAGCATAAGTCTTCAGTTCCCATTTTCTTGGATATTGTCATAAATTCAACAACTTCACTACAAAGTACCCAAGATCTCAAATCTTCTTGAAAGTAATGTTTACTACTCATGCATGTGATATTGACTTCCCCATAAATAAATTAGGATTGTTTGACTTTGTTAAAATCATTTCGACAAGAAAAATTCACAAAGTCAGGTTTTTGGGAACTGATTGCCTTGAGAGTTTATCTAATAATGAATGATGATTGGGAAGCTTTTAGAAAGTGTTGTTGTCGATTTATCAAAATCAGAAATGGCGGTTGAGAAGGAGGATAACAGTAGCAGAAGGCTTCTATGAGTCATAATAAAAGTTTTGTTGCCTAGTATACTCTATAACAAAGCGAAACATGTATTTTAAAAATCTATTTATATATTATAAAAAAAAAGATTTAGAAAAAACATAAAAATATTTATTTGCATTTTATTTTTTTATTTGTCTTTTTTCACATACTTTTAATAATTATTATCATTCTATTAAAATTGTTTTTAAATAAAGTATTAGGCTTCCCTATTTAGTTATTAAATTGAAATGTAATTACTAAATTTGAATGAAGAATCTGAATAAAACCCGAAGTGTTATTAACCTCAATTCAAGAAAAAGAAAGGTTATACTTCGAAAATCTAAAAACACCCCTGAAAAACATAAATTCAAACAGTTTTATATTTTATTAATTTACTATAAAATTACTTAATTTCCTTATTTACAGCAATCATATGAATTACATTTTCTTATATTCAACGTCTTTTATTGAAATCAAACATAAGAGATTTAAGTGTCTAGTCGAAACAAGTATATAGGCAGCATTATTTATTTTTGGAATTGGAATCTAAAGGTGAGATTGAATGAACCTCCATAATTAAATTGGTAGCTAACACAATATTGCACTATTTGTGAATGATTAAGAGCCTTTTATTAATATTTCCTTTGTCTATATAATAATGATATTATATGATAATTATCCAATAACATTTGATTATTAATTGATTTTAATTGTAAATATTGTAACTAAGTTGAATTATTATATAATTTCAATATTAGAAATCTTTTTAGATTATTCATTAATAAATTTGGTGTTGGGAAATGAGTTATATCTTTCTTAAACAAATGAATAGTTTTACAGATTGTTAGTATGATAGTTAATAGGATGATATCGTAAATTGATAATAAAATGAAGGTTTAAAAACAGAAGAGAGTTCAACTAATATAACACAACAGTTCTCAAAAAAAATGTAGATTCTTTTATGCTATTAAAAATTCTTTTATTGTAATCTTATGTAATTAATAAGTTTATACTAAATAACCTTACTTAGGATTCAAAGAAGCTGTTAAACTACTTTATTAAAGACCACATTATTAAATATAACAGGCTTCGAATAATTTGCCTATAATTAATTTATTAAAATGATATTTTATAAATTATTTTTCATTAAAAGTACATTTATAGATTATATATCTATCAGTACAAAATTATTTAACCACAATTTATATGAAAAACTATTATAATTGAGGTATAAGAAACAATTATTTTTTAATCTGCTGTATGCAGATGGATTGAATAAATAAATAAATTCGGTTAGATTGATATGAGGTATTGATGTGCTAAATACACCAAAATTAATATATATTTTAAATAAATTGGATAACAGTTTTCAAATTTAATATTATTGCCTGATATATGTATGGCTTATCAAACACTTTGTACAATAAATATATAAAATGATCGCCTATATATAAAAAGTATAAGACAAAAAATAATATTTTAGGAATACATTCGGTAGAGGAAAAAGAATTAAAATCAAAATTAATTAAATATTAAAATCATGGTAGTTATCAAATCCAAAGTGACTCAAATTTAATCTAAGTCGATTATAATGAAGATCGAAATTTAAACTGGACTTTACCATTCGAAATATGATTAAAATTTCTAAAAGCGAGATATTTTAATTTTAAGCTTTACCCCAAAAACAGTAAAATGGATTTTTCTAGTTTGGGAGCTGAAAATAAATTCATAGTAACAATAAAAACCACCGTCATATTATTAATACGCTATCAAGAGAGTATAAAATTGATAGGGTTTGGAGAAATTTTTCAAAAACATTACTGAAAGTAATACATAATTAATTAATTTTCCAAATTAAAATTTATTCCTACAAATATAACTATATTGACTTTAGATGTTTACTACTTAAAGAAATATGAAAAAAGTAAAAGAGTAATAAAATAATATAAAATTATATTAATATTAAATAAAAATGATAATGAATATATATATTTAAAAGATAATAAATGCATGTAAATAAAATCATAAAAAATAAAGAAATGAAATTTAAAAATGTAAAATATTTATTAACAAATTTGATAAAATAATTATAAAGAAAGAAAGAGGAATTAGTATAAATTTATATCTTCTATTATTCGCACTAAATGATAAATTCTGCATTTTTCCTGCTCCATAAGTCTGAGAGAAATAAGAAATATTTTAACAGTTATAAAATGTTCCATTTTAAGATTTCAAAGATTTTATGCAAATCTCATTGTTACGTTAAAACCATGTTCGCGTGCGATTCAGAACCGTTATTGAAGAAGTAAATTTTTATTTTCAATTTAATTTAATTAATTTTTGGGATTTTAATTTGAATTTAAATTTATGTTTTTTGACTTTTTTATTTCTTTTATTTCGAGCACTGATCCTCCCTACTAGATGCTCATATGACCTCAAAAATGTCTCATCTTGTAGAGAATTAAAAATTAAATATTAGTTGTATTTTTTCAGATTTCTAAGATTTGTCCTCGGCTGAAGAGCGTACAATTAAGAAAAGTGTGAATTTGCTAAGAAATGTCCATGACCTATTTCATAAAGTGCGTGTTTTTGAGGGTGTTTTGAAGCAACCTAAATTTTATTTTCTATAATTCCCACTAA
The DNA here is from genome assembly GCA_000711775.1 of Oxytricha trifallax. Classification (NCBI taxonomy): domain Eukaryota; phylum Ciliophora; class Spirotrichea; order Sporadotrichida; family Oxytrichidae; genus Oxytricha; species Oxytricha trifallax. Next base: position 62,044 of record ARYC01018447.1, read on the forward strand.
TCTATAAATTCTGTATCTTTCAAGAGCCCTCACGACCCTGAAAAGCAAGAAATATGTTCACAGTCATTTTTCATCATCTTTACTTCTATTTCTACATAATAGATAGTATATATTTGTTGAAATTATTATTAAAAAATCTTAAGCTTCATTATTTACTTATTATTAAATGATATATAGTTGGCATAAATTTAAAATTGTATTTATTATACCCAGTTAATTTGATTCTTTTTATATTTTTCCGAAAATTTCAAATCATATTCTACTATATATCGTTGTAAATTCTTTCGATTAGGTTTTCAGTTTATAAATTCATTTCACTAAAAATATATAATAATTTATATAATATATTAGCAGGACACTGGCATCTCGCAATTGGTACACTTGACTCTTTAGTGTCATTTTTTTCACTCTGCTAATTTTTAGTAACCAGATTTTAAAATCAATTTTTCTTTCATCTTAATTGCACAAATTTTTATATAAGTTTGTTTTTCATATAAAACCCCATAGATCAATTAAGAAGCGAGGATAGGAGTTAAGAACAATTAGATTAAAAATTAATTATAATTGGCTAATAATATAAATAATTAGGCTAAAATCAAATTAACACACCCTGATTGGATTATTTTATAAGGACAATTAATCGAGCCAATAGTTTTAATAATTAGCCCAAACATTATTATTATACGCCAATAATAATAAATTCTTAATTTAATTGTTCTTAACCCCAATTCTCATGTCTTAATTGATCTATGGGGTTTTATTATACATTTTGAGTTTCTTAAATCGTTAATTAATAAATATAAATTCATTAATTAGTATTAAAATATAAATAATCGATTTGATTCTTTCGTCATTTGTTTCATTAGTTGCTTCTATAAAGTGATTTAATTTTATGTTATGAGGTATGGAGTAAATGAATTCAACAGCTCTTAATAGATTCAAAGCAATTAAGTAAGCATAATATATTATTAAAATATTATACTATAATAATCATAAAATTTGAAAATTGAGTGAATTCATAATTATTTGATATATAAAATTTAACCTGATTTAATATGGTAAAAAGAATTAACAATACAAGAGCTAGTACTTAAACTGACATTTAGATCATCTAAGGCTCTCATAAATAAGATGACTTACTTTACTTATAAACAAATACAAAAATTTACAGGTTTGAGCATTCGTTAGATTTCGAATATATGCGCGCATCAAAATCTTAATAAAAGTACATAAACTTTCATTTCAAGTCATAATTTAGAACTAACTTAGGCGCACGTAGACATTCTTACTCTTACTCAGACTCTTCAATAATCTCAAAAACATTTTTCATTACTTAATAGATGCAAGATGTTTCACAGATAATTTAGAGATAAACAATTAAGCCCATCAAAGCTTTTTACTAGATGTATAAGAAGAGGGGGGTTAGATATAAGGTGATGAGAAGTAACTATCGTATAAATCCTTTAAAACAATAGCAAATTTACAAACAATAAATAGACTGTTATTAAGAACTCTTTAAAATAATCAATTAAGGCTATAAAATTATATATATATGGATAAAACAATATTCAAGCCACACTCCATCACAAAAAATTCTTGGCCAGATAAATATTAAAATTAAGTCCTCTTAAAAGAGAGATTTAATGTAAAAATTAGTCTGCAATAGTTTATATTAGCAAAGATGGGCTTGAATCATTAATTTGATAAAATTCTATTATAAAGTAAGATATAATTGACAGTTTAGCTCCGATAGTCAATAAAAATAAGAACTTTTATTTTTATGGATAATTTACGTGCCCATCATAGCAAAGAGGTCAAACAAAAATTTATAGATAATAATTTCAAGATATTATACAATGCTACTTACTCCTCTATGTTTAACTGTATTGAGGAAGTTTTCTCAAGAGTTACATAAAGGTACATAAATAAAATAATTAGTTTGGATTTTATGTTCTCCAATAAAAAGCGCATTGCGATTATAGAAGATAGCTTAAAACAAATTGAATAAAATGACTGTAATAAAACTGAAACTAGACATATATCAGAGATGAGATAATTAATCGGTTAATAAAAAATATAAGGAACATAATTAATTAAATTTATGTAACTAATTAATTAAGCTTAATCACTCACATTTAATTCCTATTTAATCTCTTTGGTTGTGCGGAAATCATTATATTTTATTCTTCTCTCATTTCTCTATCCACTGGTCGTTACTGTGGTCTTTTCTATATAAAAAGTTTTGTATTTCTTGACCAATTCGAATCTCTTTCGTTTATTATTAACTCGCCCTGGTTTGGACTTAATTTTAAGTAAAGAAAGGGCTTTCCCCCTTCGCTCTAGAAAATGTCATATTATATATTCATGAAGAATTTTTTGGAAATTAAGAAATTGTTAATAAATAATTAAGAATATGAGAATATGTAAAAATGGCTGATCAGAAACCTCTATGTCATTCATTTAAAATGTAAGTTTCAAAAAATATATTTAAAATTTTATTTTTATAGGTGTTGTACCTGGTAAGAGAGGTGGTAGATAAAAACTGAGACTCAGCAAAAGTACACAAAAAAGACAAAAATACGTATACACATACAGATGGTGCTAAATATACAGGAGATTGGAGAGAGGACAAGATTTATTTTAAGATATACAATTTCCATTTTGTTACTCATATTTATATTTATTATTAATCAATTATTAATTACATTTCACTTTATTTCAAAAATTTCATGATTCTTACTAGATAAATATGGGTCTTATTCAAATTATTACAAAAAGTTAGGGCTTACTAATATTTGATCGCCTTTCTATTCTTCTTGAGATACATAATTTCTAAACTTATGTTGCTGTTTAACAGTCTCTTCCAAATATTCTTAGGATATTGTACCAAGCACTCCAAAGAAAAACTACTTATCATACAACTCTCCAGTATCCTCATAGTAGTTTAGATGCTCCAAAATTACTTAATCGTCTTTATTTTAATTGAAGATAGATTGAACTGATAACTCTTGGTAGTTTGGAATATTGATACTCAAGATTGCTATTGACCTTTTCAAGTGCTTCTTCCCTTATAAAACATCTTTGATTAACCTCAATGACGTCTTATTGTAAGGTGGCATGTAAAAGCCCTCTACCTGGTTAAAGCAAATAAATCTTACAATTAAACTTAAGGTAATTATACCAGTCATGCTTAGAACTAAGCATGCCCTCCAAAATCCTAGCGTCTTTTAATTAAAGGCCTTGCTAAAGTGGGCAAGTTTAGTTTAAATTTTTCATATCGTAAAGTATGAATTTCTTAGTACTTAATAATTATTTGTTAGGCTTACATTTCTTTCATACTAAATATCTAATGGCCTAGAGAGCTTAATCATAATTTTGTATTGGAGGCCTTCAAAAATAACGCATTCGCACATTTCCAAGGGAACATAAGTCTATGTCCTCTTATGTTTTTCTCTACTCTAAGTTGAATTTGTTTGATTTCTAAATGATTATTATTTGATACTAAAGGCTTTTCTTCATATTCAATAGTAAATATTGCAAGATTAAAATAGGGAAAATAAATAATAATGTTATGTACATAGGTACATTAATTTCAATTTTTTGTAATATACCTAAAAAGTTAAATTAAAGTAAAGGGACTTAATGTATTAATTATAAGTATAAATTTTTAATTTATTTAACCATGCACCTAAATATTTAATTTATGTTCCCATTGTTAAGTATTAAAAGTAATTTATTATTGAAATAAAATATATAAATTCAAATTAATTTCACTAATAAATATGTCAAATCAAAACAAATCACCTGACTACGAGGTTTCAGTATTTGATGATGAACCAGCTAATGATGATCTTGTCGGAGAGAAAGAAAAAAACGAGAGCAGCAGTCTTTCAGCTGTCAGTATTGACCCAAATAATTTCAAATAATCTAGAGAGTATATTGACTTATAGCAGAGATGGAGTTTTCGGAAAAGGGCAAAGATTTTAAAAGACAGATCGACAACCAAATAAGTTGATACAATGTGAGGTTTGTAACCAAGCTTATACTTAAAATGAGATGACTCGCCATAAATCAACACATGTAAGATCGAATGGGAAGTTTGTTCATCTAAAGACAGAAAGAACTTATAAATGCAATATATGCAAAGCATTAAAACAGAAATCTAGTAACTCAGAAGACCTAAAGCTTCAACTAATCTCGCACAAACTCATTGAACTTAAAGATGCTCATTATCCTTCTATAGTAAGTATAGTTTTCTTAATAATTTATTTTAGTTGATTTAGCAAATAAAATAGCTTCAAGATAATTCATAGCCTTAAACTACTCAGCACAATGGCAAAAATGTGATAAACTTAATGGAGAAGGCAAATTACGACTCAGAAGAAGACGAATTTCAATTTATCGGACTTATTAATGCTGAAGTTTAATAATCAAATCTTGAAGAAAATAAAAATGACTATGAAACTCAACAGAATAATCAATAGAGTATAACTAAGAAGATCTATCCAGAATTAGATCTAATGATCAAAGAAGCAAAACGATATAATTACTTTCGTTATTGTTCAACTGAGGCTATACTTTCAAATAAGCCTGACATCTATTACCATAAATGTGAATATGAATTTCAAGAACTAATGAAAAATTCCACTATGCTGAAACTACTGTACTAAAACTTTAAATTCTTAGATATCAGCAGATTTTTATAGCTTTAATATGTTGATTAATTCATAAGCTAATTCTTCAAGATGAGAAAATTATAATTGAAACTTTTGGATTCAAAGTTACACTAATATTAGTAAAACCAAGAGATAAATAAACTAGGACAGCGATGCTACATTTATTTTAAGCAGTAACTGAGTTACATAATAATAATGTAGTTCATCTTCACATAAATCCAGAAAGCGTCCTTGTACAAAAAAGTAAGAACTTCAAAACTAAATTAAGTAATTTTGTCAACTCAACTCAAATTGGAGATCAATCATAAGTCACTAAAATCAAGAATATTCCTTATTTAGACATGAATCAAGCAAGATATTGGAAAGTTGGGGATTAAAATTGGGATATCTACTCACTGATAGTTAAAGTATTTGAGTTTCATATTGGGGCAAAGTTTTTAGCAAAAGTTAAAACAAATATCTAATGTATTGATATGATGTGGAGAATTTAGCAAAGATAGAGATGCACCTAAATAATTAAAGAGGTTAAAAAATTTATTAGTTAATGCATTAAAGAATCTTCTTTAAATTAAAATTATTACTAAAAGGGCTTTCGAGTTTCTATAGCTTAAAAATTAATTTTATTTTAATTGAAAATTCACTCAATTCTCAAAATTTATGAATATAGCAAGTAAAACTGCAATAGGACCATGCAAATTACGAATTTCAGTGTATTTTTCTTCAACATATGATTATTTGAAAATATTGGTGTCGTAGATTATTTGCTAACTTGAAATTTTTCAACCAAAAATATTTCAATCAATTGCTTAAATATATTGTTACCATTAATTATAAATAAACAAGTAATATATTTATGATTTTATTAGTTAAGAAAGATACAAATCGTGTAAACATTTTAAAATAATTTTATCATTTTAAAAGGTTTTAACTTTTTTTCTTATTTAAGTGGACATGATTAATTTAAAATGAATATGGATTGATTATACAAGTGAGTTTTCATTTAATGCCATATCTTTGCACGTCTATCTTTTCTTCTAGCATCCTAAATAACTCCAACTGTCCTTCCAAAATATCCAATTCATCTTCATTCGTAATAGCTGTCTTCTGAAGTCTCCGTCTAATGCTTCCCTGTCTCTTGCTGACAAGTATTGCTTGATCATAAATAGTTAGATATTTATTTTGGATTATATTTATTTTGTTTAATAATTAGCCACTGATGTCTGCCATTAATTTGATTCAATTATTATTTGAATAAATGTATTATATCTAATCTAAATATTGAGAAATTAAATTTGCAATGCCTTTTTACCTTTACTAAATCAGGAGACAGTAGAAGACATGCATCACCTCAAACTATCCTTGTTGTTAAGTCGGCACCTATAGCGCAAAGTTAGATTAAGAACGTCTCATTTAAGGTGAAGATTCTCTAATTATCAAGTCTTTCTCAAAATAATTAATTTTATCCTTAACTTTGTATTCAGCATTTTAGTAAATACACAGATTGTGATATATCTAATAAATTTATAATTAATAATGACAATAAATTAAAAGAAATGGATTGAAATGTATAGAAATGTATATATAATATAAGCAATATTTAATTGTAAGATATAAAGAATGAACTGTAAATATTAATAGAAAAAGGTAAATTGATAAATTGATAATAAAAAAGAAAAAAAGAATTACGTTAATTAAAACGTGCTGGAAATATCTTAAATTAAATGAATTATAAAAATTTGATAGGGATAATTACAAAATTTTGAGAGAAAGCAATAGGCATTTGATCAGCAATTTCAGAATGACTTTTTAATTGGTTAATGATTATTAGTTTGATAATAAAAAGATATAACTTAAATTGAATATTACATAATAATTGTGCTCAGCTTCTTGAAATTTATAATAATTATGATATTTTTATAAGTAAATCATGAATATGTTTAAAATAATGTCTTCTTAAGGTGATACTTAGTATTATAAAATTTTTTCTCCATTTTTAAATAATTTATCCATATTATATCTTAGCCTTTACAGTTGAAATAGCTTTCCATTATGTTTTTCAATAAGTTACATTTAAAGTCTCAATCTTTTCATTTAAATCACCTTCAATATCATATTTAAGCTTTAATATAAGTATAAATATGATTTAGTTCCAATTTTAATGAAATTATTTGATAATTCCATATTTTTAATGCTTTTATATTTTTATATGTATAAAATATATTTAAATGGCAATAATCTAATAACATGCCTAATAATCTAATTAGCTTCTCAAATAAGTAAATATTAATTTTTGTTTTTATTTCAGGCAAGTTAGTTTAAAATATAAGAATTGTCGATTTAAAATCTAAACTGCCACTAATTTACTTGACTTGCTAATGAGTCTAATATGCAAGAGACAGTTGGCGAGTTGATAAGCTGCTAAGAGGGTACTTTCTTAAAGCAGTCCTTAGACTAGTGGATCCTGGGCTGCCCACAGCATGTTAATCTTCACGACCATTCATCTAATCTTCACTCATGAAATCAATGATTTATTTGAAAAGATGCGCATTGATAAGGAAAATAATGCATAGGGACATAAAGAAAATGAAGATCATCATGGTGGCAATGATAGCTCAGAAGATTATTATAGATGATGCTACTCCAAGTCCGCTGATATAGTGATTTAATCAAATAATGCATAAATTTATAAAAGAACCATTTTCATTGAATTATAATATATTTTTTGAAAAAAAGAATTATTACTATTTGATTAATAATAATAATATAATTTGCAATAATAGCAATAGAAAATGAAAATCTTTAAAATCAGTTTCAGCTATTCCAACACATTGAACTTCATCGTATTCAGATGCTTTTTTGTCTTGCCACTGCAGCATATTGTGAAATCTTCGCCAAGCACTACCGCAACTCTAACTAGGTACAACCTAAAAAGAAATAATTTCAGATTTGTTTTTTGTAACTTGCATTAATAGTGAGTGGCACAGCACATTCTGATTAGAAATTTTTATTATTATTATTATTATTATTATAATTAATATTGTTAATCAAATTGTTATAATTCTCTATTTTCCAAAAATATATCATAAATATTTCTTAGAATTCAAGCATTAGATAAATGAGAAAGAATGCTAATCAAACTGCAATCAATAACATTGGAGAGTACCTAGGAAATATTCATCTCATCACTTCAATAGTAAAGGCATAACTAGTACTCAATCAAAATATTTATAAAAAAATCAATCAAAATACTAAGAACCAGTAATACTTAAAGAATCCTCAGGTATATATTGAGAATGAGGAGAATGATTAATCAGCATGATTTTAATACCTAAATCTTGGACAAACTACGAGATATAAGGTTTCACAGAGAGCGAGGAAAAAGTACTTAATATGTACCGGGAGAAAAATTAATTTGCCTCAAATATTTTTGGCTCCGATTTCGACAGAAATCTTATCACCCAAGGACCTGATTAATCTCAACAAAATAAAAACAATGATGATCCCAATTATAAAAATGATACTGATGAGCATATGCTTTAATTTGGGATTATTGGATTGATTAAATGCAAGAATTTTTATATATCTAATAATTAAATAATAATCAAATTATTTTGAAGATACAAATTATAGAATAAAAAATCTATATGTTATGTTTATGAAAACTTTCATAATTTTTATAATAAATCAGTGATTCCAAATCAATAATTTAATAAGTGGGTAAATGTGAAGTACATATAATAAATCTATCTTTTTTTGCTCCATTTTAGTTTAAATTTATTTTAATGGAATGCTTATATATTTATTCCATTTAGATAGAATTAAAAAATTTAAAAATTGCTTAAAAAGATGTACTTCTGATACATAGCATCATTTATTTTAGCAATTTTATTAAATAAAATATAAAATAAAGAGAATAAATAATGGTAGGGACTAATAGTTGATGCAGACCGTATATCTAGTAAAAAAATCACTTGATAGCTCCATCTCCCTTCACAATTTAGAAGCAGTTTTAATTTTTCGTATGCTTCAACTTATGAAGCAGATACTGTTAAAGATGCAGATTTAGAGGATGTAAGCAGCTGATATCGTTTAGTGCAAAAATCAATAATTACAATACATCTTTCTTGAATGGGGTAGACTAGAGAGAAAAAATTGATTTATTTTACTAAGCACCGCTGGTTATTTTAAAGTTGCTTTCGTTTTAATTTTACTTGCATTTATAATATAATCTTTTAGATATATAATTTATTAATATAATTAGTCCAAAAAGAAGAGCTTCTTCGGTAGGCATATTCTTAGCAATCATTTTTGCTCTGTAGTATATAGATTTCTCATTGTTTGCTATTAAACTCTTCTAAGTTTATCCTAATATATTGACTTCATTTCACCCTCAATATATTATTAATTCCAAAGTATATAATAAGTTTAGCTTATATAAAATTAAATTTAAATTATCTTTGTATTAATACTAAATTACTTTTAATCTAAACATGAAAAAATTAGATAAAATTCTATGAATTAATATATGGTCAATTCAGGATCTATATGTATAAAATAAGTATTTCGTTTTTAATCAAACTAATTTCCATATTATTTTATCACTGATTTATAGATAATAAAGAAATTAGCTTTTAGTTTTATAGTTTATTAAATTATAATTAAAGATTATTAAATATGTAAACCCTTTAATAATAACGGAAAGTAATATAAATATAATTAAATTCTTATTTTAATCGAAGCTACATAATGCAAATAATATACTCAATTATTCAATAATTTTAAGATAATAATTTGATAAGAAGTTATATAAAAATGAAGCATGTTTTTATGTTTAATATATTTGTGAAGTCTTGAGTAATTTGTATATTAATACTTTATAAAAATCAACAAATAATCATAACAGTTTAAGCCTAATTAAATTTCAAAATCTGTAAGTATTAATGCTGAATCTAAAAAGAATATTAAACTTAGGCACCCCTTCTCGAAAGTCGTGACCCCGTGGAGAAGTAGATATTTAATATTAAAAATTCATGAATCTCAAAATTCTATAAACACTCACCTCAACTCCTTTAGGAACTTAAAAGTCTAATTGGAATGGTCCTTGTAAATGGAAGTAAAGTTTGATGAAATTATAAGATTATTTTATAAATATCACAGATTACATGTCATTGACTTTTAAAAATAAAATGAATATTTCCTGGAAATTGATAAGGGAGTGAACTAGAAAAGTTTTTATGATTTCACAATGCTCCTCTACTAATAAAAGAAACATATTCACCACTAATAAATCCATAACTCCTAACCAGCTGCCAGTATCATCTAAGTTAACTCTAATGATTCAAAACCCCAAAACCCTTTCAGTAGTTTGATTGAGTTTTTGATTGATAAAAGTAGACTATTAGTGCATACTTTACTAGGGTTTCAATAGGGTTTATGTAGGGGTTTAATGTTTAAATATTAGTATTTTAAGTGAGTATAACAAGCGACTTTTTAAAATATTTCACACAAACATAAGCTTAGAGTCATGTGGCAGTTCTCTGAATTTTATCTTTCTAAGATGATTTTTAATTGTTTCTATTGTTTGTTAATTCTCTAAGCTTGGCTTGATAATAGTTGAGCATGCAAGTTCTCTGAGACCTCCATTATTTTATTTTTATCAAGATATTGCTTGATTCTCTGCTTATAATCTCTCTCACCTCTGCAGCTAAAGTAATCGTTGCTTGGCATGTCGCTCTCTATTATTATTACTGCTAGAGCCCAAATATCCCATTAAGTGTCTCCATCTCTCCAATCCTCTCTCTCTGGGAAATATCTAGGAGTGCCGTATGCATTTCCTAATGCAGAGGCTTGCTCTCTTTGAGCTCTGTTGAAGTCAATTATATAAACTCTAAGAGGCTGAAAGTTCATCATGATGTTCTCTGGCTTTAAGTCTCTATGAACATAACCTAGCTTGTGAAGCTCTTCAATTCCTTCAACTATCTGCTATACTATCTAGCTAATTTATCTCTGACATCTATTGTCAGATAAGAATTCTCTGTAAGTCATTTCAAGTAAAGGAAGCCTGAAGGCTACATGATCTTTACCAAGTAAAATAGCATCAAGCTAGATGATATGCCTGCACTCATTTAACTTTGCCTTTTAAAGAGCATAATACTCATTAGCAAATTCCTTTTTGAACTTGTCATCACCAAGGAATTAATTGAAAGGATTTATCTTGTAAGCATATTTGTCATCAGTAATGACTCTCTTCTCTATTTTTTCCTCATGAGTGAGGTAGCTTTCTAGGCAAGAATCTAAGTCAATAATTTTTAATAATGGAATCTTAATTGCGTCTATTTTAACCATGATTTTATTGATCTCAGAGACTTGAAAATTCTTGACTGCTTTCTTCATTTTTACTTACTTCCAGACTTCAACTCTAAGAGACTCCACTGGATTTCTTGATCTTCTCTTTTAGAGAAATCTACTCCCTGTAGGTTCATGAATAAAGACTAAACTTTAATTGTGCTTTTTCTTTAAGTGCACTTTGAGGTCTCTAGTATGAGAATATGGCTTCTCACAGAACTCACAGACATACTTCCCATCTTTCTTTTAATACTTGAGATATAACCATGGCATATCGTTGTGTATATCTCTCAAATGTCTCTTATAAGTTGACTTGTAAGTAAAACTTTATTAAATTTTTTGCATTAATATTCAACTTTGGCTTGTAATTATTAATGCTCTATGACGGGTTGTTTAACCTCCTTCTCAATTTGCACAGCTTCTATGATGACCTCCTCTTTAACTTATATTTAAATCTCAAAGCTAGACTGGTCTAAGTTGTCATAAGTAGGCTCCCACTGAGTACAAGCGTCTCTGGTCTCTACTTTTTCTTGGTTGCTGGAATGATAACTTTTATTGACTTGATCCAAGTAATGCCGCTCTTCTCAAAAGGTTAGCGCTCATTTTAGTTTGCTGATATATTTTATTATAATAATGATAAAATCTACCTCGATAAACTATTATAGTAGAGTATAAGACACTCTGGTAGATTCTTTGCTGAGAGGTAAGAAAATGAACTAACCATAAAAGACTGTAAGTTGACATATTTAATGAGAATTTTATACATTTTAGTAAATTAAATTACTCCTAACGAAGTTTTGTTTCTCTAGGAGGTCCTCCAAATCAAGTTTGAATTTAATTTGGAGGTAAAGTTATTAAACATTTTTTAATTTAATATGGTCCTAATTAAGTTTTAATCTTAAAATTTAACTACTAATAAAGTTTGAACTTAATTTGGAGGACCTCCTAAAAAAATTAAACATTATTAGGAGCTATTTAATGGCGATAGATTGATAAAAATGGAAATCAATCTGTGAAACTTGGAGCAAGTTTTTCAATGCTTCTCAGCATATCTTTTCAGAGTTGACCTCCAGTAGATCCTCCCTATTTAGTAGTAAGATTTTAATAAACTTAGAATGGATATCCATAATTTTAAATTTCATTAACATTTCTAGAAAGAGGAAGCAAGATGGAGTCTATGAATGATGCAATGAAGAGAATTTAATCTCAAGATTTAATAGGAAAATTCAGAAGTAAAGAAGATCTTTACAGATACTTGGTATAGCAAGGTAAGTTCTTAAGTAAGATTAATAAATCCATTATAGTTGGATTGTTCTTGCCAACTTAGGAGGGAACTAAAATCTCATTCTTAAAAGCCTTACTGAGTGAAGAGAAAAAAGCTTTTAAGTCTAATGAAATTAGGATGATAGAGATACCTAACTACCCTGAAATATCAGTGACAAACCTATATGACGATGCTATGAGTGATCCGGATGTAGCTCTCTACCTTTCATCAAAGCTACAGCTCTCTAATAAGTTGCCAGAGAGAAACTTCTTCTTTGGTGTTCTTGCAACTCTCTGAAACCTGAGTACTTAAATGAAGTTATTTAAGAAGCTCACAAGAAGCGATACAGCATCTCACCTGAAGAAAAAGAGAAGCAAGGTATTAAAATAAGTGATACCTGGCTGTAGGAACTTCAAAAGCATCCTTTCATCTCAAGTAAGCTTAGTCTTCTAACTTTATAGAAAAACCTGGTACTGCTATATACTTGATGAAAGAGCGCAGCAAATTAAACAGAGAGAGAAAGTCTCAAGTAAAACATGAATTGAGTAAGAGACTCTTCAAAGATTTATAAAAGCCAGAAGAGATGAACATAGATGCAGGAGCTGGCACTAAGAGAAGAAACATAGGCCCAAGCAAGCCTTAAGAGGAAGAAAAGAAAGAGAAGCCAAATCCTTTTACGGGCAAATTTAATATGTGAACATATTCATTCGTTTAAATCTAAAACTTATTTATAAACACAAAATCTCCCTTCTCTTGCGCATACTTTAGCTTTATCATCGCTGACTCTTTTAGCAGCACTCTTAATAAAATCTACTGTGTCTATCTTCAAGTCGTGCATCAATTGATAGAGTAGAAGTTTCTTGTAGTGTCCTTTCAATAATCCCCAATATAATTCAATTCCATTGAACTAAGGGCTGTAAGGAACATTAAATACAGGTGTTATGTTTAGCCTTTCATATTCCTTCCTTGTGTCTTTAGTTTTATGGACAGATAAGTTATCTACAAACAGAATAATCTCTTAGTCGGCGTACTTATCTCTGAGTTATTGCAAGAACTTAATATATTATTCAGTCTTTATAGAACGAGGGTGAATAACATAAGTCTCGAGGCCACTATCTTCACTTATTCCACCAAGAATAGCATGAGTTTAAACCTTAACCTTTTAGTCATAAACTTCTATATTACTATACCTCTTGTACCAAGACCTTGATATAAAGGTATTGAATGTAAATACTGCCTCATCAGCGTGTATGAACTTTATATTATGCTCTTAAGACCTCTGCATTTAATCGAATAAATAATTTAAATTAGTCTTATAAAATGGAACATTAAAGTCAATCACTCTCTTAATGCGATTGACTGTCTTGTAAGATATTCCGTTCTTTTTATATATGTTAGCTATAGATTAAGCAGATATATGAAGCTCAGGAAATTGGCGATGAAACATCACAGCCCTCTAGGCTAGAGAGAAATGAGCCCAGTATTTAAGAGTCTTATCATTAATAAGATATTCAATATGATGCTGCTAAAATTTTAAGGGTCTCTTAGGCTTAGAATTAAGCTGCTATCTCTTTAAATTTAATGCTAATAGACAGTGAGACCTCACAGTTGCTGGAGATTTATTGAGTAGCCTTGCTATAAACTTATGATTCAGAACAGGCTTGAGTTATTCACTATATTCATCACATCCATATCTCAACTTAAACAATAAGATCTATATAGTCACTGTCATAAACTGACCCCAAACCTCGCATATACTCACTTAAAATACTAATATTTAAACATTAAACCCCTACATAAACCCTATTAAAACCCTAGTAAAGTATGCACTAATAGTCTAATTTTATCAATCAAAAACTCAATCAAACAACTGAAAGGGTTTTGGGGTTTTGATTGTATGATAGCATGATATTTAAGAGAAAATGATTTCAAGTTTACTTTTTATGGTGGAAAGAAAGTTGATGATATCTGACAATCGTGCTTCTAAATTAATTAGTTTATATCAAACCTCCATCCTTCCATTAATGTATGAAATATTAAAAATCAAATTGTATCCATAATACAGAACCTTGTAAATTTTTTAATTCTAACTTATCATTTAATTTAAAATTGTTAAGTCATTTTAATTTAATAGAAAATTTAACAAAATATAAATCTGACTATTTAAAACGTAACAAAATTTTTTGATAATTCGTGCTTTAAGATCAGAATATAAGTAAAACATAAATATCTGTATATTAACTTATATTTTTATAATTTTTTCTTCATTTTTAACTATTTGGTTTAGATTAACTGATCTTAGCTATAATTATGGTAGAAATATATTTATTGAATTTCAAGCAATAAAAATATAAATATGATGAAGCAGTAAAAGATGTAATACATGTCTATTTGATGTAATCATTATTTGTTAATAACCATTATTCTGAATTTTTACATGATTCATGTTTTGAATATTTGATTATGATTGATGAATAATATGTATTTCTACCATTCATTTATTAAACTGAATTTTGAGAAATAGAAGAACCTTTTTGAAAAGGATGTTTAATAACTTGAATCTCCTCAATTACACTTAGATATGTATCCAGTTTAAAGACTGGTGACGTAAACTATAATTAACTTCCAACACGAGAGAATTTATATTTGAATTGAAAAATAAATAGGTAGATATTGTGGAGGATTTTGATTAGTAATAGTAAATTTGACTTACATGGATTGAAAAAGATTCAAGTTGTAAATTTGATTATGGTGCTTGGACAACTCAGTAAGCTTATGAATATTTTGACACATAATGGAGAGTTCTATTACCATTGCTTGCTTACAATTATTTTGTGTTTATTTGAGCTGCTTTCAGAGAAAAGAATGCTGTTTTTTCAGAACCTTCCCTTTTCATGATTATTGCGGAAACATCCTCTAAGTATTCTCAAGCAATTAATTAATGTTTTTATAAAAACACCAATTCAATCCCAAATTTCAATTAAGAGTTGCATTATTTAAAATGACACTGCGATAAGAACAATTAAATTACATAATAAATTATTATTTGTATAAATAAATTTAATAAAACTAAAATAAATATTGCTTGCCTTGATTGGTTTATTATATAGAGATAATTAATTTAGCCAATGGTTTAAATAATATTTTTACCAAAGCATTATTAATTTACTCCAATAATAATTATACTTTAGTTTAATTGTTCTTTTCTCTCAATCTTATTTTTTAAATCTTCTTTTTTAATTGACTAATGGGTCTTTATGTTAGACTATTTTTTGTACCTATGAATTTTTCAATAAAGAAATCCAAATTATCAAGCAGTAATTTATCGTAACTGAAAAGAGTTAAGACTCATCTGTTATTACAACACATATTACAGTAGTGAACCAGAGCATTTCTCAGTGTTAAAGAAGCATCGAATGAGTTAGGGAACAAGCAACTTTAGAGATAAGTAAATTAATAGTAAGAATGGTGATGAAAGTAAGAACAAAGGCATTAAAATTACTTATGGAGATATTTAGAGCACAATTGATGGTGGGGATATCGAGATGGAAGGCAGTGCACAATTGTACATTCTAACTGAAACAATTTTGTAAATCTGTACACTAAATTATATTAATAGTTTAGCAAACTAGTGAGAATATAAATTTAAATTTACGATTTCCGCATTTTAAATGAATTCGCGATAAAATTATTAAAATTCATGTTTATATGTTAAATAATTATTTAACTTTTAAAAATAAAATATTTCATAATTCTAAATAAATAATATTTAATTCATATGTAGTTAATTAATAAATCTTAAAAGATTAGGATATCATTGACTAAAGTAAGATAGCTGTAATTTCTAAGTCAATTTTGGAACAAAAAATAATTTATTGATTTCTTTGAATTGTATCAGAGAATTTATGATATTAAAGCCATATGATAGAAAGCACATTATTTAAACACAAATATCGAAATGTATTTTAGAATTGCAATAAAATTTAAAAACAGTATGATAAGTAAACTTACATGAGATCATTTTTATGAAGTTCTTTGAGTTAAATCAAACAACTCAAGTGAGCCAGTATATTAAGACCTTATTTTCCTCTATTATCTATAGAACTATTTGGAATTGATGAAACATTTCTTTAAAGCTCCATATTCTTTCTTACCTGTCAGAGAAGATACCAAGCTAGCTTAGCGATTGTTAAACTAAATTTTTAATAAGGCAAGCAGCTTGCATGAGGAAGGAAGTCTTTAAATGTCAATAATGAGACAAACCAACAGATAAGACTCCAATAATTGTTAGGCTTTAGTTTTCATACTTTACAAATCCATCGCTCAATTTATTGACTTGGGAATATTAGAGAAACATCTTTATAGACATTTGAATTATTAACTGCAAGATTATGCTCTG
Source organism: Oxytricha trifallax (assembly GCA_000711775.1). Classification (NCBI taxonomy): domain Eukaryota; phylum Ciliophora; class Spirotrichea; order Sporadotrichida; family Oxytrichidae; genus Oxytricha; species Oxytricha trifallax. The sequence continues at coordinate 78,728 of ARYC01018447.1, forward strand.
CTGTGTTTTAGCAGTTCTACTTGCTTAAAATGTCCAATAAGCAATATTTGGATTGAGGAAAATGAGAACTAGATTTTTAGAGATGAGAAAAGGCATGAGCCAATCATAACCAGCTTAGCCATAATTTCTAAAGTAAACTAGTTTTAAGTAAGAATGGATAATTCTCTATGTCTTCGAAGCTCTTAGAGTCTCTGATGAAAAATAAGGAGTTTCAATAATAATGGAGCAAGTCAATCGTTAGGATGGATGAGTATTATATTTTTAAAATAAAATGTCTAGTAAATGGAGAATACTATAAGATTTTAAGCTTAAAATTTGGATAGTAGTTGTGTATGCGGCTTAGGATTAATACCAATTATAAAAGTGTGTCAGAAAAATATTAAACTCTAGTTGTTGTATTACCAAAATAGAGAATGATTGGAGACAAAAGGATCAAGCTTTCATTAAAATTAAAAAAAACAAACAATTATAGTTTAGCCTTTGAAAAGAATCTATAGAATGGTATTGATATTTATAAAAATAAGAAATCTATAATATAATATAATTATATAAATATAGATATATAATCATAACACTAAACAATCTGATTATTCATGTAATGGTAATCAATAATTTTAACTAAATATGACAAAAATGAAATGTATAATTATTATTCGAAGCTATCTATTACCATTATTATTTATATATTGATTGAAGATGCCTTTTTTGTCATAATTATTATTTAAGTTATAATAAGTTAATTAAAGCATGGATTATTATAAATTATAGTTAATTTTATAATAAATTGAAGTTAATTAATTTATAAAATAATTAAATTTATTTTAAATTCTGATCATAGAATCCTGATTCATTAAGAAACATATTAAATCATAAAAATTATTGAATTCATAAATTAAAATATTTCAATGAGATTTGTTCAATAATTTAATTAAATTTAAGTCTAGATACATGTTCAAAAGCAAGTAACAAAAATCAGATATCGCGAATGATGCTGGACAAATGGGTCATACCTGTATCCAAGATGAGGGCTTAAGTGGAAATGCAACAATTAGACCTAAAGAGAAGAAAGAAGATGAAGAAGGAAACGATCACGAGGTGAAGAGAATGAACAAGGAGGAAACTGAGTGAAACAGGCGGGGAGTTGCAACTAATTGTTATACTCTAAAATATTGTAATTATCGAGATGCAGCTTATTTATACAAAGTTGTGGATTTCATTTATATTAATAACCTTAAGTTACACACTATATAAATAATTCATTGAATAAAGTATATTGAGTTATTTCAAATAAATATAAATGCTCAGTTTTAATTATTAAAATAACAATAAACTACAAATCTCAGGAAATGAGACGAAAATATGAAAATTTTTCTGCTTTTACCCTTCATTTTTACCATAATCATAGTTAATATTACTATTAATTTATAATAATCAATATTAAACTATCTTATTTTACAATTTAATATTATAGTATTTGAATATCTAAATCTGTAATTCTCTTATTCAAAATGAATTTGATAATTTATAGAGTATGATAAGAAAACGGTATTGGTATCAGTATTGATTTCCTAAAAAAGAATAATTATAAATGATAGGCATTCTTAAGATGGAGAACTTTAGTTTAATTCAATTATACAGTAAGCAAGGTTATCAAAATGTCGATAAATTACCTAATAATAGTAGTAGTAAAATACTTAATAGCAAATTTAATACGAAAAAAAGAAACGAGCTGTGACAAATTACCAAAATTATAACTCAGTAGAAGTCAGAACTTAATAACATGCAATAAGCTGCGATTCTCCTCTATTCCCTCTTTAATGTCTGTTTCCTTCACTTACTGTTGATGACCAATGGATTCCTCCTAATTGTCTATTGCTTTTTGTAGTTCCTTGGCTCCCTATGCTATGGCCTCATCAGTATCATCGGTGATTCCCCTACCTGAATTCTCCTCTCATCTTTCTTCTTAGTGTTACATCTTATTGGGGAATAGAATTTCTCCCACTTCAGGAACTTCCTCGATTAGTTCGCTAAATTTGTCCTCGCATGCTATGAACTCTTGCTCAAACAATCTTCTTGAATCCTCACTCATAACTATGTCATCCCCCTTATCGATTTGGGAGTTGATTACATAGGTTCCTGCTGTCATCTCTTGGCTAGCCAGCTACCATTTTCCATCGTTTCTTTTTTCTGTTCCTTTTGCTATGTCATCGTCACTCAGAGCAACTCCTGATCTACCAATTTCCATCTTCATGAAACACACTTCCATGTCGAACATAATATAGTATCTTTGCATATTAAGCCAGTCTTTCGCGAAGATTTGAAATATTGGTTTAAATTACTTAATATTGAGATTGTATAACTACAAGTTAGTATTTTATATTTGCTGATAAGCATCTTAACTTACTTCTAACTTTATTATTTCTATAAAATCATCATTCTCCATATAATATATCATCAAAAGTACATTAAACCATAAATACCTTACTCTTTTTTAATCAAAATTTGTTTATTATATTACTAAGTTTTATTATTATAAATATGAAACACATCTACTTTAAGATATGAAATTACCTACTAATATTTATATAAAATTTAGTTAATTTATAATTAAGCTATAAAGTAATTACTTAACATGAATAAATTATTTATGCTTTATCATAAACTACTATCATAAACTATGGCTTAAGAAATACGTTTATTTATTATGAATATTGATTATAATGTAATCTCACTCCAGTTATTATCGAAGCCCAATAGTTTTATACTTTCATAAGAATTGATATCGAGGATTTCAATAGCAAACGTTTTTCCCAATGAGAAGCAAGCAAGGCATGGTGATAGAAACTTAATATGGTTCGATGTTTGCAAGTTAAAATGAGGAGGGTCTGTCAAAATTTTTCTGTTAAATAAAGAAAGGAATACAAACTTGAAAATATTCTAAGATATTGAATTTAACTGCGGCTTGTTCTTAATGATAGCTAGCTAATTATGACAAAAAAAGGGAATGATAAATAATATTTGAATAAGATTATAAATAAGGGATAAATGGTTCAGAGTAAGTCACTCACAAATAATGGAAATTATAAAATTAATATCTGAGATTTATTTTTGAAGAAGCATAAGCTGGTAAGAGTAGAGATGATGCAAGATACAGACTTAGCTGTAGAATTGAAGGAGTAATTTACGATGATGAACATAGGGATATATGTTGATAATATACATTAATAAGAATTCTTCTTAATATATATCTATCTATTCAACCTATTATTTATCATAGATATTTTTTCTTCATTCAAGTCCGCCTAGCAAAACCTTGAAAGGATCTGTATATTATATTACAAAGGTACATCGAGCAAATGATTTATTAGCAAGGATCTAAACAAACCACTGAACAATTTATTTAGACGCGCCAATAATGCTTTGAGAATAATTTCCAAATGAATGTTGCTGCTTTACACACTTTTTAAGTACTAGTTTCTATGGCATAAGTAAGAATTATAAGAAAAAAAAATCGAAAATCATATTTTATACTTTCATAAAATTTAGAGATCCCTATAGTTAATATAAGTAATAAAATATTAATTAAAAAACAATTATAATTTTGCTATATATGATAAGGGAATCTAGAGAAAAAGCACTAAGAATTAATTATGGGAATATAACTGGATAAATGATTAAAACAATATTAGTTCTTAGATAGGTTAAAATTCAATTATCGGAGTCACATCTATTAAAAATTTAAAAGTCTATAAAAAAGATGTTGTGAAAGCTTTAATTGGTCTACTTAATACTTCCTAATAACAATACTAAGTCAATTAGTATCAGAGAAGGAAAAAAAATAATTACAATGTAATAAACAAATTTAAGAGTGTAAAGAGTTGTAATCATAATTAGCTAGCTCTTTAATGTCTTTGAAAAGAAATATTAATCAAAAATATTTAAGTGCTACAGAGGACGATGATTAAGGAATATATTATAATTATTTTGTGCAATAAATTAAACAGCTATCGATGTAAATAAAGAAAAAGTAAAACACGTTAAAGATAAATAACTTGAACAAAAATCTTAGGAATTGAAAGGAAATACGCTAATAAATTAAATTTAATTCTTCTAAATTTACAGTAATAATAAAGTAAATAAAATTCATTTTTAATTAAATCTATAATCACAACAATAAATTTAATTGAATTGAAAATACAAAAATTGCATCTTCAATAACAGGCAATGAATCGCACGGGAAGGCCTCAAAATCGCAACATTTTTTATTTGCAAAAAACGTAAAATTTATGAAATCTCAAAAATGAAGATTTGCAACACCAATCTTCATTCTAGATTCTCAGGGTCGTGAAGGCTCTAGAAAGATGCAGAAATTAATGATAAGTAAGAATCGTAGAAAATAAAATTTAGTTAGATTTAAAATACCCTCAAAAACAAGCACTATATGAAATTGGTCATGGACATATCTTAGCAAATTCACACTTTTCTTAATTGAACACTCTTCAGCCGAGGGTCTACAACTGCAAGGGTCAATTAGGGGACGTAGAGCTCAATTTCAAAAAAAGAGTTTTTACTGTCTCAAAGATACTAGAGATATGAAGGATGGAAGTTTCTAAAAATCTATGATAAAATGTTAGTAATATTCTTAAGTGAAAGTTTATAATAAAATAATAGAGTGTTAATTAATTAATTAGTTATTAGAAATCCATAAATTATATTTTCCATGTCCTAAGAACTCCATGAAAGTTGTTGTAATCAAAACCCCAAAGCCCTTAATGAGGTTTATAAGTGCTTTGATTTGTAGGGAATTTTTTAGGGGTTGGGGTTATTTATTTAATGCGAGACAAAAATAGCACGCTTTTGGGGTCTATTTATGATGAAGAGTATATAGATTTAGTGTTAAAACTGTGATATGGATGTGATATATACAGTGAATAAGTCAAACCAGTACTGAACTATAAGTCTATTGCACTACTCTTAAAGCGAAGTCCATCAACTGTTCGATCCCACTGTCTTATAGCAGTTTAACTTTAGCAATAATAGCTGAATTCTTTGCCTAAGAGGAAGTTAAAGTTTCTATAAAAGCATAATGACTATCTTATTAATGATAAAACTTTGAAGTATTGGGCTCACTTCTTTATCGACCAACGAGCTACTATGTTTCACCGCCAGTTCCCTGAGTTGAAGATCTCTGCATAGTCTGTTGCAGACATTTATGAACGAAATGGTATATCTTACAAAGGTGTGAATCGTATCAAGAGAGTGATTGATTTCACTCTGCCATTTTACAACAATAACTGAAATTACATTTATAATTAAATGCAGAGAGCCTAATAGAATAATATTAAGTTTATTCATGCTGACGAGGCTGTGTTTACCTTCAACACTTTCATCTAGAAGTCTTGGTATAAGAGGCATAGTAATATAGAGGTATATGACTAAAAGGTCAAGGTATAAACAATGGCAATTCTTGGAGGAATTAGCGAGGATGCTGGTTTAGAAACTTATGTTATTCATCCTCGCTCTATTAAGACAGAGCAGTATATTAAGTTCTTAGAGCAGCTGAGGGAGAAGTACACTGAATAAGAGATTAAACTATTCGTTGATAATCTCTCTGTTCATAATACAAAAGAAACAAGGAAGAGTTATGAACAACTAAGAATAACAACAGTGTTCAACGTGTCTTACCGCCCATAGTTTAATGGGATTGAATTTTACTTGGGTATACTAAAAGGTCATTATAAGAAACTGCTGTTATACCATCTGATTGATGACCTACCTATCGATAAAGTAGACTTTATTAAAAGCTCAGCGAAGAGAGTAGATAATTTGTTGGCTTAAAAGTGTGCTAAAGAAGGGTGAGTGAATGTATATAAATAAGTTTTGTAGTTAAGTTAATGAATATATAAGTCACATTTAAAACTCTTTAGAGGGAGCTGGCTTCTCTTTCTTTTCTTCTATTTATTGCTTCCCTCCTCCTAAGTTTCTTCTCTTGCTGCCTGCTCCTGCATCTATGTTCATTTAATCTGGTGACTGAATATTAGAGTAAAGTCTCTTACTAACTTCATACTTTTGTCTGCGACTTTCGCTCTCTGTGAAGCTTGCTCTATTCTTTCATCAAGAAGATGCCAGTATTAAGATTTTTCTAAAGAGTTAAACTTCAAATCTTACTTGAAATATATGGGTGCTTCTGCAACTCTGATAGCCAGCTCTCACTTATCTTGATCCCCTGTTTATCCTTATCTTCTGAAGAGATGCTGTACCTTTTCTTATGAGATTCTTGAATAATTTCTTTCAAGTAATAACCTTTAATTGTTGCAAGTATGCGAAAGAAATAGTTTCTTTCAGGCAGTTTATTTGACAACTACTTCTTAGTAGGGAGGTACTGCGAAACTTCTAGGTCATTCATAGCATCATCATATAAGTTAGTTACAGAGATTTATGGATAGTTTGGAATCTCTGAAAACTTCACATCTTAAGTTTTCAAAGCTTTCTTCTCTTCGCAGAGTAACGCTCTTAGAAATGAAATTTTAGAACCTTCCATCGTTGGCAAGAACAAACCAACTACAAAGTCAAGATTAGCAACTATGAATTCATTACCTTGCTGCACCAGGTAGCGGCGCAAATCCTCCTTGCTTCTAAATCTTTGAATCAATTCTTGTGCTTGCATCCTTTTAATTGCATCATTCATTGACTACATCTTGTTTACATATCTAAGAAATGATATTCAAATTTAAATTTATTGATTTCAATTATATACCTTTATAAAATTCACTATTAAATATGGGCATCCTATAGGAGGTCAACCTCCAAGAAGGATATGGAGAAGGTTGAGAGAAATGGTTTCAAACTTGAGAGATTGATATCAATTTCTACTGTTATAGTTCCATATTTTTAAATTTAAATTGGTGTACTTAATTAGGAGCACTCCTAAAATGCTAGTACTTAATTAGGAGCACCCTAATTTTAATCATCAAATTACAAAATACCTCCTAAAGCAGTAATTACTTAATTAGGTGTACCTCCTAAATCGGTACGTGCTGTAATCAACTTATTATTGATAGTAAAAAATTGCTAATTTCTCACCCATATTTAGAGCGGGTTCGTCTCTTAGTACTCATTTTTTTTGGCTAATACTCTAAAAACCTCCCTTAAAACTTATAGGGTTGTAAAGCTCTCTTATGAAATCTGAGTTATAGAGATAGTTTTATAATTTTAAATTCAAATTTAAATATGAGCGCTAACATTTTAAGAAAACAACAGCACCTCCATCAAACAAAATGAGACTAACTTTTGGCAGCAATAAAAAGTGTGAAAGCTGCGAGATGAACTCTCATAAAAAATTACCAGAGTTATCACTTGAGGTCTCTGTTATTAAAATAGAAATTAATAATAGAAAATAAATGGCAAACAAGTGTGTGGGAGACTGAGAGGAGGAGAAGTTAAAATGAAATTTCAATGTAAGCAGAAGAAGTTGAAGTATATTTTTGTGAGAAGTGTGAAAGAGACTTCACTCATAAATCTAGCTGGTACAGGCATATGAAGGTCCATAAGGAAGCTAAGCCCACTGTATATTTAAAGCACGACAAAGTTGATGGAAAGTATGAATGCTTTGAGTGCCATAAGCAGTACTCTCATACTAGAGACTTAAAAAAGCATTTTCTAAAAGCCCATAAGAAAGAGAAAGAAGTTGAATATTAAGACACTCAACTGAAGTTGCTCAACAAAAGAAAAGCAAGGGGGCCTCTTTAGGTTGCTGAGCTTTAACATGCAAGTGAATCAGAATATGTGAGGATTGCACGCAACCTCTTAGCATCAGAGGTCACTAAAATCATGATTAAAATATAATACAAGAAAATTCCAGTACTTGCATAGTTGATTTAGATACTTCTCTCTAAAGCAACCTAATTTAGAGAACTCCTATGACAAAAAAATTTTAAGGATCATCAGAATGCTTACAAGGTCTATCTCCTTAGTGATGATAAATATTAAATGGAGTTTACTAATAAGTATTAAGTACTCACTCAGGCTAACTTTAAAGAGTGCAAATACATAATAAAGCTAGATGCTGTTCTCCTAGCCAAAGATCATGTAGCTTTCGACTACCACTCTTTGAAATGACACTCAGAGATTTCATATCTGATCAAAGAAATTATAAATAGCTTGCATTAATAGCAACCTAAGCTATAAAAGGTATGAAGGAGCTTCATAAGTTAGGCTTTGTTCACAGGGATCTGAAGCCAGAGAATATAATGTTGAACTTTTCACCAGTCACAGTAACAATAATTGATTTCAACAGAGCCTTAAGAGTGGAAATATCAAGGCTTGGAAGTGTTATGGGAACTCAAACCTATTATCAAGAAAGAGAAGACTGGAGAGATGGTGACTTTCAATGGGATGTGTGGGCTATGGCAGCAATAATAAAAAAGTGCGATATGCCACGGATTGAATACTTTACTCTACAAGGTGTGAGAAGGATGCTAAACAAAGAATAAAGCAATTTATTTACAAAACAAGAGTATCTCAATCAATGAAACAAATGAGAGTCAATAATAATAAAACAAAACTCAAAGATCAGACATATCAATAGAGCAGATAGAGTTGTGGTTATGTAAGTTAAACTTCAGACCTCTCCCACATGATACAAAGATGCATTTTGAGTGATTAAAATAAATACAATTACTATAGATTTCACATTAAAACCTAGTAATATCCCTAACCACTAACAAATTCCCTAAAAATCAAAGCACTTATAAACCTCATAAAGGGGTTTAAGGTTTTAAATCTTATGCTAAAAATATTTGTAAAGTTCAGTATAGATGTGAAGTGATGAATTTGACCATATTTTGATTGGTGTGTGTTTTTTTTTTTTTGGTGGGCCTGCGTCTAGGTCAAAAAAATAATTTCAAAAATAATAAAAATAAAACATCTCGGTCTTCCAGCACTAAGGTCAATTAGAGGACGTAGAGCTCAATTTCAATATTATAATTTTTCCTCTCTCAAAGATTTCAGAGATATGAAAGATTGAAGTTTCTAAAAATCTATGATAAAATGTTAGTAATATTCTTAAGTGAAAGTTTATAATAAAATAATAGAGTGTTAATTAATTAATTAGTTATTAGAAATCCATAAATTATATTTTCCATGTCCTAAGAACTCCATGAAAGTTGTTGTAATCAAAACCCCAAAGCCCTTAATGAGGTTTATAAGTGCTTTGATTTGTAGGGAATTTTTTAGGGGTTGGGGTTATTTATTTAATGCGAGACAAAAATAGCACGCTTTTGGGGTCTATTTATGATGAAGAGTATATAGATTTAGTGTTAAAACTGTGATATGGATGTGATATATACAGTGAATAAGTCAAACCAGTACTGAACTATAAGTCTATTGCACTACTCTTAAAGCGAAGTCCATCAACTGTTCGATCCCACTGTCTTATAGCAGTTTAACTTTAGCAATAATAGCTGAATTCTTTGCCTAAGAGGAAGTTAAAGTTTCTATAAAAGCATAATGACTATCTTATTAATGATAAACTTTGAAGTATTGGGCTCACTTCTTTATCGACCAACGAGCTACTATGTTTCACCGCCAGTTCCCTGAGTTGAAGATCTCTGCATAGTCTGTTGCAGACATTTATGAACGAAATGGTATATCTTACAAAGGTGTGAATCGTATCAAGAGAGTGATTGATTTCACTCTGCCATTTTACAACAATAACTGAAATTACATTTATAATTAAATGCAGAGAGTCAATAGTATAATATTAAGTTTATTAATGCTGACGAGGCTGTGTTTACCTTCAACACTTTCATCTAGAAGTCTTAGTATAAGAGGCATAGTAATATAGAGGTATATGACTAAAAGGTCAAGGTATAAAAAATGGCAATTCTTTGAGGAATTAGCGAGAATGCTGGTTTAGAAACTTATGTCATTCATCCTCGCTCTATTAAGACAGAGCAGTATATTAAGTTCTTAGAGCAGCTGAGGGAGAAGTACACTGAATAAGAGATTAAACTATTCGTTGATAATCTCTCTGTTCATAATACAAAAGAAACAAGGAAGAGTTATGAACAACTAAGAATAACAACAGTGTTCAACGTGTCTTACCGCCCATAGTTTAATGGGATTGAATTTTACTTGGGTATACTAAAAGGTCATTATAAGAAACTGCTGTTATACCATCTGATTGATGACCTACCTATCGATAAAGTAGACTTTATTAAAAGCTCAGCGAAGAGAGTAGATAATTTGTTGGCTTAAAAGTGTGCTAAAGAAGGGTGAGTGAATGTATATAAATAAGTGTTGTAGTTAAGTTAATGAATATATGAGTCACATTTAAAACTCTTTAGAGGGAGCTGGCTTCTCTTTCTTTTCTTCTATTTATTGCTTCCCTCCTCCTAAGTTTCTTCTCTTGCTGCCTGCTCCTGCATCTATGTTCATTTAATCTGGTGACTGAATATTAGAGTAAAGTCTCTTACTAACTTCATACTTTTGTCTGCGACTTTCGCTCTCTGTGAAGCTTGCTCTATTCTTTCATCAAGAAGATGCCAGTATTAAGATTTTTCTAAAGAGTTAAACTTCAAATCTTACTTGAAATATATGGGTGCTTCTGCAACTCTGATAGCCAGCTCTCACTTATCTTGATCCCCTGTTTATCCTTATCTTCTGAAGAGATGCTGTACCTTTTCTTATGAGCTTCTTGAATAATTTCTTTCAAGTAATAACCTTTAATTGTTGCAAGTATGCGAAAGAAATAGTTTCTTTCAGGCAGTTTATTTGACAACTACTTCTTAGTAGGGAGGTACTGCGAAACTTCTAGGTCATTCATAGCATCATCATATAAGTTAGTTACAGAGATTTATGGATAGTTTGGAATCTCTGAAAACTTCACATCTTAAGTTTTCAAAGCTTTCTTCTCTTCGCAGAGTAACGCTCTTAGAAATGAAATTTTAGAACCTTCCATCGTTGGCAAGAACAAACCAACTACAAAGTCAAGATTAGCAACTATGAATTCATTACCTTGCTGCACCAGGTAGCGGCGCAAATCCTCCTTGCTTCTAAATCTTTGAATCAATTCTTGTGCTTGCATCCTTTTAATTGCATCATTCATTGACTACATCTTGTTTACATATCTAAGAAATGATATTCAAATTTAAATTTATTGATTTCAATTATATACCTTTATAAAATTCACTATTAAATATGGGCATCCTATAGGAGGTCAACCTCTAAGAAGGATATGGAGAAGGTTTTGAGAACTGGATTCAAACTTGAGAGATTGATATCAATTTCTATTGTTATAGTTCCATATTTTTAAATTTTAATTGGTACGTACTTAATTAGGAGCAACTCCTAAAATGCTAGTACTTAATTAGGAGCACCCTAATTTTAATCATCAAATTACAAAATACCTCCTAAAGCAGTAATTACTTAATTAGGTGTACCTCCTAAATCGGTACGTGCTGTAATCAACTTATTATTGATAGTAAAAAATTGCTAATTTCTCACCCATATTTAGAGCGGGTTCGTCTCTTAGTACTCATTTTTTTTGGCTAATACTCTAAAAACCTCCCTTAAAACTTATAGGGTTGTAAAGCTCTCTTATGAAATCTGAGTTATAGAGATAGTTTTATAATTTTAAATTCAAATTTAAATATGAGCGCTAACATTTTAAGAAAACAACAGCACCTCCATCAAACAAAATGAGACTAACTTTTGGCAGCAATAAAAAGTGTGAAAGCTGCGAGATGAACTCTCATAAAAAATTACCAGAGTTATCACTTGAGGTCTCTGTTATTAAAATAGAAATTAATAATAGAAAATAAATGGCAAACAAGTGTGTGGGAGACTGAGAGGGCAGAGAAAGTTAGAAATGAAATTTCAATGTAAGCAGAAGAAGTTGAAGTATATTTTTGTGAGAAGTGTGAAAGAGACTTCACTCATAAATCTAGCTGGTACAGGCATATGAAGGTCCATAAGGAAGCTAAGCCCACTGTATATTTAAAGCACGACAAAGTTGATGGAAAGTATGAATGCTTTGAGTGCCATAAGCAGTACTCTCATACTAGAGACTTAAAAAAGCATTTTCTAAAAGCCCATAAGAAAGAGAAAGAAGTTGAATATTAAGACACTCAACTGAAGTTGCTCAACAAAAGAAAAGCAAGGGGGCCTCTTTAGGTTGCTGAGCTTTAACATGCAAGTGAATCAGAATATGTGAGGATTGCACGCAACCTCTTAGCATCAGAGGTCACTAAAATCATGATTAAAATATAATACAAGAAAATTCCAGTACTAGCATAGATTGATTTAGATACTTCTCTCTAAAGCTGCCTAATTCTAGAGGACTCCTATGACAAGAAAGTTATTAAGGATCATCAGTATGCTTACAAGGTATATCCTTCAACTATCTCCTTAGTGATGATAAATATTAAATGGAGTTTACTAATGAGTATTAAGTACTCACTCAGGCTAAGTTTAAAGAGTGCAAATACTTAGTAAAGCTAGATGCTGTTCTCCTAGCCAAAGATCATGTAGCTTTCAGACTACCACTCTTTGAAATGACACTCAGAGATTTCATATCTGATCAAAGAAATTATAAATAGCTTGCATTAATAGCAACCTAAGCTATAAAAGGTATGAAGGAGCTTCATAAGTTAGGCTTTGTTCACAGGGATCTGAAGCCAGAGAATATAATGTTGAACTTTTCACCAGTCACAGTAACAATAATTGATTTCAACAGAGCCTTAAGAGTGGAAATATCAAGGCTTGGAAGTGTTATGGGAACTCAAACCTATTATCAAGAAAGAGAAGACTGGAGAGATGGTGACTTTCAATGGGATGTGTGGGCTATGGCAGCAATAATAAAAAAGTGCGATATGCCACGGATTGAATACTTTACTCTACAAGGTGTGAGAAGGATGCTAAACAAAGAATAAAGCAATTTATTTACAAAACAAGAGTATCTCAATCAATGAAACAAATGAGAGTCAATAATAATAAAACAAAACTCAAGATCAGACATATCAATAGAGCAGATAGAGTTGTGGTTATGTAAGTTAAACTTCAGACCTCTCCCACATGATACAAAGATGCATTTTGAGTGATTAAAATAAATACAATTACTATAGATTTCACATTAAAACCTAGTAATATCCCTAACCACTAACAAATTCCCTAAAAATCAAAGCACTTATAAACCTCATAAAGGGGTTTAAGGTTTTAAATCTTATGCTAAAAATATTTGTAAAGTTCAAGTTATTAATTTAAAGATGAATTTTACCATATTTTAGGTGGGCCTGGTCCAGGGCAAAATAATATTTTAAAAAATAATAAAAATAAAATATCTCGGTCTACCAGCACTATGGTCAATTAGGGGACGTAGAATTTCAATTACATTTTCAATTAATTTTTTCTTCAAAATTTACAAATCTTATTTAATTAAATTGAAAATATAAATTTACTTATTCAATTTGAATGTCTTAATAGCACTGTAACCTCTTTTAATTCTAAAATTGAGAATTTCAAAAAATTTATTTAATTTATTACATTTTTTATGAAATTTATGGAATCTCAAAATTGAAGCTTTGCCTATGCATTACTTTTTTATTGTTTTTCATGGTTATAACGCACTTTAAAGATGAGAATTTTAAGATAAGTGGGATTTATAGAAAACATTTTTTACAAAGTATTAAATACTTTTGAAAACCTTATCTGAATTTTTTATTAGGTTTTTTTAACAATTTTACTACTTTCTAATAATAACTTATACTTTGTTTCTTAATTTTGTTTCACTTTATTAAAAATATTACTTAATTAGATTTAATCATTTTATTACACATGTAACTCCATACATTTTTCAATATTACTTATTATTAAATCACTTTTAGTTAACTCAATTCATTTATTTATCAGATTCTATATCGATAGCTAGAATGTTACTTTAAATTTTAAATATTGATAAAATACGTAAAAATAGGAAATTGTAGAAATTAAATAAATCAATAATTATAACCAATTCTCTAAAAGCATTAAGTTGTTGCGTGCATTTTCCAAAATATTTTGATCATTATAGTGTTCACCATCATAATATAAACCCCAATTTTTTCTTGAACAACCAAACCTAGATTTCAATGTTTGACAGGAATCCGATGATTAACACGATCGTTTGACACTGTCAATTGGCGTCGTTCTGGCATGATCACTTCATGTCGAATAGTCGTCGAAAGAATTGAGATGAGGCCAACCAGCAATCCAATCTCATCTTCTAGATCCTAAAATCTATTGCTCCATCCTTGATCCATAGGTGCCATCATTGGTAGCTCAAGCAAATGGACCATCGTTGGTGTGTTAGTGGACTTGACCTCTGCAATGCGCGGAGGTGAGAGAGGTTTGAGTAGGTTGGCGATTGATTAGTTTAAACTTAAACTTAAAAGCGTGATTTATAATAGGGAAGTTTTAATCAATTAACTTAACAGTTCAACTGCTATTCATGCTTGTCTTGACTGGTGCCAGAGCACCTGCGACTCCACTCATCGTCATTGATGGTTGACTCATACAAACCCATGCCTAATGGTGGTGCACCACTGCTTGACGCTGAACGCCCTGAGCTTGTTGACATCACTCTTGTTCATGGCTTTAAGGATCTGAGAGAGTCTCTTAACCAAGTGAATCCTATAAGAGGTTATGATAAGTACACTTACTTGCTCTGCCTGCTCCTGCCTCAGGTGCCTCTTGATGTATGAGAACAGCTGCTCGATGGGGTTGAGCCAAGGTGAGTACTCGGCATTGAATAGCACTGTCACCTTAAACTTCCTAGCAGTCAACACTTCAGAGTACTTGTGAATGACTGCGTTGTCCATGAGCAGCACGATCTTCTTCAGGCCAAGGTCCTTGTCAGTGCGCAGCTGGCGCAGGGTGTGGTAGAGGAAGTTCTCGAACAGCACGGCATCAAAGGCTCCCTCAATGACTTGGCTGGAGACCAGCTGGTCCTTAGTGATTGCTGCCACGAAGCTCATCGAGAACTGCTGTCTCTTGGTGGATTCCTTGGTGATTGAGAGATTCCTAGCAATGGTGCCATAAGTGCCAAACCTCTGGCTGACTTGCTGTCTGACTGCTGCGATGGGAGTATAATGTTACGATGGTTGAGCATCGATGTTGCCAGAGTATACTATAGGTGCTTAGTCATTCAACTAGTTGGGTAGACTTAACCTGGTATCAACTAAGCAATATAAAATCATAGAGCTATAGCTTACCATCCTATTCCTTCACTGTGACTTTACAGCTGCTCACTGCCTTGCTGGACAGCTGCAAGCGTCTGGGTGTAATGGCTGTCCAGTTGTCATGGCCTGTTGCATTGACCACCTCACTGCCCTTACGCTGGGTTGACTACAGCCGGAGGCTGGCCAGGTTCTGAACCAATAGAGTGAGAGTGGAAGCCGATTTCAGAGGGGTCTATGGTAGGCTTGAAGGCTTCTTAGAGGAGCTCTATATTCTGATAGCGTCGAAGCGCTTCTATAAGGATGAATATTAAGCACTGCCCTCTGGGGCTTCCAAGATAGGTGACAGCTGAGTGTACTTATATTTATGACTGCACTTGACAGGGGTGGCTGCAATGCTCTGCTCCCTGCTATCAAGGATATGCTGTTCCTGGGTGGAAGATTTCCTGCGCAACTTTGCAAAGATCGATTTCGAGTTTGGCCTTGGAATCTTCGATGGAACAATTCCAGATCCAGTCACTAATCGTTCAGTATTACTAACTTGGTCCTCCTAACCCAAGTTGAAATCTTACCCATCTTGACTACTCAATCTTGAGCTGCTGACGACACTATACTCAATCGGTTAGGCAACGATAGCAATACTCACCTACTGGTTCTCAGAATTGCTTGGGGGTCTCAGATTTCCAAGTTTCAGGTGATCTTCATCTTGAATTGCAACTTGGCTTTACAAAAGTGCGATGTCTGATCCCTTCCTTTGATCCTGCTCTCTGACCCCAGTGACAGTCGACATGCCTGGTTCTCTGTTGGGGTAGCCAGCCAGCATCTCAGCATACTGTATGACATCGTCGGTGACGAGGACCTCGGTCTTACCAACTGCAGTCGTCAGGGAGGAGTCGCATCCACGACTTTCCTTGTGAAGGGCAGCTGAATTGAAACTCCATTGCTTGGTTGGCAGGTAATCGCTCCTGAAGTTGGACTCGTCCACTGATATGATCACTGCATCCTCCAAGAATAGCTGCGCGAGCAGTCTGGATACCCATAGCCTCTTCTCGTTGAATGATGGGTCTCTATACTTAGCGTTGGCGTTCTGGGCTTTGCCGAATCTCAAATGGAAACTTTCCTTCAGTACTTTCAGCAGAGTAGCAACGCAAGGCACTGCGAGGTTCTTGTATTCTTAATCTTTACTTTGCATTTCAAGCAAGCTATGATGCAGGCGCCAGCCAGTGACCTTGTATATACCCTGCTGTTAGAGCACGATAGCAATCGCCTTCAGCAACAACGGATTGCTCCGCGTACTCTTCCTCCCATTCTTCAGATTTAGCTTCGGATTGAGCACCCGGTGCTCCACCTCCAACTTGAACTTCTCAATGGCCTTGTACACAAATCGTCGATCCACAACCATCTCAAGCGCAATGTCATTGGGCTTCATGCCCTCCACCTTGTAGTGCTGTACTACAGAGATCTTCTTCAATGCCAGCTTCGCATCTCTGCGTTTGAGATAAGGATTCTTCGATGATCCATTCATGACTTCATAGTTTGAATGATCCCCATTCAGGAAATCGATACTCCCACCCTGCCCTTTCATGAAGTCTTGCAGACCCTACCACAGCTCATCACTCTACTTGATCTACAGGTTCTTGGACATCACATTGGGGTATCTATATGTTGAAGACTACAATGGCTTTCTAATCATGCGAAGGTACTGCTCGAGGCCATAACACAGCTAGTCATCTATTGCAAAACTTTCAACATCGACTAACGACGACACTGCTCACTCAACGTTCTCCAAGGGCAGTCGTATGATTTGCCCACCAAATATGCCCATCGTCGACGGTGGCACCTGCCCATTGTTGAGGAGAGTGCCTGAGTGTAGGTGAGCTTCACTGGTTTGGGGTTGGAGGGAAAGTTGGTGCCCAGCACCACTGATGTCCACTTGAGCACAGTCTTCGACTATGGCTTCAACGCACTCGTCTTGATCTCTTCAAACTGTTGACTACTAAGAAACCCATAGTTCAGAATTGATTCTGACTAATAACTGTAATGATAGGAAGAATTAACTGACTATTCCTCATTGCTTATATACTGCGACATTGACTCCATGCAAGCAGGGGTTTTGGGGTTTTGAAATAAATTAAAATATAAATAAATATACAACACTCGATACTAATGAATACAGTGAGATGGGTATGAAGGCTGCTGATAGAGGCAAGGAATATATGACATTAATTATTTAACTATCTGAATTTAAATTTCAACATCACGAACTCAACATAAATCACTATCACTCGTAGATCCATTCTTCCTTGTCACCCCTCACAATCAGATAAGCAGTGGCATTGTCAAAGCAATCTAATCTCATCACAGTTCCCATGTTGAGGGCCTTCTTCAATCTTGCCATTCTAAGCTACAGGTGGGGTGGAAGTAAATTCTAGGGCTGAGTCTTGCACTAGCTACCCTTCATTGAAACTTGACTCTTGAGATACTGTATAGTACCCTTGTGAACTTTAGTCCAGGGGTGAAGCAAGTGGCATATCAAGTTCTCATATCTCTTGGCGATAGCTAAAAGTTCCTCTCCTTTACTGGTCTTAATGTGGTACGCTCTAAGAGACTTGTTCTCATTCAACCACTCCTTGAGATATGTAATGAGCATTGATACTGAAACGATGTTGATTTGTATGAGAAGCTCATGAAATGGTTGACGAGCCTCTGAAACACCATCGCTATGTACCATCCTTGCTCGAACAGACTCCTGGCATTCTGAATTTACTTTGATGATGGCTGATAAGGTAGTAAGCCCTTGCGAGGTCTCTCTCTGTAAGTACCAGGCCTCCAGTGGATAAGACTCTTAGAGTGAATGAAATTGAACTTAGAGCAGCCCAGGAAATCAAAAATATCAATGTCAATTTTCTCATTAGTCCTAAGATTTTCAAGAGCCTCTGCACAGTCTGGGTTTACCTCGTCAAGGTACGCTGCGAAAGTATTGTTGACGCATCTAACCAGTTGACTGTTAAGGTAATACTCAAAGATAGAACGCCTTGTCTCTTACATCAATCCAATAACTTTGGGGTTCACAAATTCTATTAAAAATATGATTAGTCATATGTATCTTACTTAAGGACTGCTCTTTGATTCCAGTATTTAATAGACTAAGCATGGTTTGTGAATATACTAAGGACTTCAGAACATAAATTTGATCTGGATAGAGCTTCATGTCTAGTGTCAGGTACTAAAGTACACTCCTTAGAGAATCTCACCTCTAGCAAGCAGCTAGTATTCCAGGCACACCTAAACTAATAAGTGTAGAATTTAATTACTGGTTTGGCTGGAATTGGAACATCATGCAATGGTTTGAGAGTACTAAGGATCTTCCAGTGAGGTTTCACCTTCAGTTGCAGCTGCTTGAACTCCCAAGCCTTCTCTGGGAAGTTGAACACATCGCCCTTATCAATCTTTTGAATCGATTGTGCGATCTTAGGGGACTTCACTTTATGAGCTTTCTTGTCTTTTGGTTTCGAAGCCTCCTACATTGGCTGTATATCTAGATCCTGGTAGCGCTCTTGAACGAATATTTACTCGAGCTTCTATTCTTCTAACTCAAGGTTGACAGTATGCTAAGCTGCAAAGTGCCTCTTGAAGTTTTTCTTGAGAAAGCTTCTACCACATATCTCGCACTCTACCTGCCGGAACTGGATGGCAGCATTGGCATACCTAGCATTGAAAATGAAAGGATTTACTCTTACTTTTGTGATACAACCCTCTTCTCTTGTCCCTTCTACTTGCTTTGGAGGTATGGAATCATCTCGAAATTTAACTTAAAATTATAGCTTTAGAGGATAGACAAGCTTTACTATCTTTGCACTAATCGCTCTCAAGAGTGCCTATAGTCAGTACTGTCAACAGCTATGAAAAGTATCGAAATTCAGCTAAGGGAACCCCTTAGGTATGGTAGCGTCTGTATTGATTTTGTTGTACTTTACCTGCTTATATAGGAGACATGACTGGCAATGGCGTTGAAGGTGTGGAAGCATTCATTGATCCCATAGTGATGGTGGCGAGTGATTGAGCGCTTCACTCTTATAGAAGCATAATAAGTTTAGTTTAAGTTGAATTAATTTAAAATTATAAATTTATCTATATAATTATTATAAATCACTCTTTTTCATCAATCCACCCACCCTAGCACCCCCTATCATGCCAACCAAGCATTGGCTAACTTTAACAAGCATATTCGAATGCCTGGAATCAAAAGCATCAATCATACAGCGGGTATAGAGGTTTTGGAGAAGTTATCTTGAGCAAGTGAAAACCCAACACTCGAACTTTCAGATCGGTAGGTCGGCCACACAAATTTCTGATCTGGCCTCAAGACCCAACGACCCCTCCTCATTTCCCTCGGATGCTCCTAGGAGTTCAACTCGACCTCTCAGATCACTCCCAAACTTATTCCTAAAAATCAGGAAGATGGTTAGCAACAATACTAATACCATTTGCCTAAAAAAAGTGGTCGGAACCGCGGATTTAGAGGGGTGGTTATTATAATATTATCGGCTAGAACCAAAACTACTAGTAATACCCCTTACAGATTAAAGAGTATGACTTATATGATTTTACAAAAATAATTTTCCAATCTCCTCCCCATCCCACCACCCCAACCCAAACATCACTATACACTCTAGATCGACGAGATGGAAGGAAAGAAGCCGATTGGTGGTGGAAGTGACCATAACCCACCTTGAAATGTCAGGGCGGCCCTAACGACCATTTTGGCCTTGAAATTTTCAAAAATCTGCCTCCTCCTCACCCCTTGGGTCCAGCCCAGCTCTACCCCATGTGAACTCTATGGTGGCTAATTGATCATAGTCATTGATAACATTGTTCATTACTAATAACATGTAACTATGGACAGTTCAAGCAATAGGGGAAGTGCTAGGCTTCGAATACAAGGCAGATGGGGTCTTATTTGGTCTTCTTTGGCCTTAAAACCTAGATTATGGAACTTTTCCGGAACAGCACTTTAGCTTGGCTAACTTTATGACCCCTCCACCTGAATTTCGGAAATTTTGTTAGGATAACTAGGTATTGGTGCTGTTGATAAGAAAACAACATTAGGATATGGTAGAGATGATAGGTTATGCTTAGAGGGCAGTAAACCAGCCCAAAAGTCAGGCTTTGGCTTAGAATTTAAGGTTAAAGTGAAGAATATTACTTAAAATTAATACATACTATAACTATTCAAACATGACTCACTGAGGCTCGATTGCTTCCAAGCAACCCTTCCCCAGTGCAATAAACACCAGAGATTGGCTGCCCTGGCCAGAGGACCCCTCGACAGATAAATATGGCTGTCTGAGTCAGGTCATAGCCACCACACACAAACCCTAAAGACTTTAAACTAGAAGCTAACAAACAACTAAAACACTGTGAGCCAGGTATTA
>ARYC01018448.1:0-17889 GCA_000711775.1 Oxytricha trifallax
ACACAGCTGGTCATCAGTTGCCAAACTTTCAACATCAACTAACGATGACACTGCTCACTCAACGTTCTCCAATGGCAGTCGTATGATTTGCCCATCCAGTATGCCCATCGTCGACGGTGGCAACTGCCCATTGTTGAGGAGGGTTCCTGAGGTGTAGGTGAGTTTCACTGGTTTGGGGTTGGAGGGGAAGTTGGTGCCCAGCACCACTGATGTCCACTTGAGCACAGTCTTCTACTATGGCTTCAGCGCACTCGTCTTGATCTCTTCGAACTGCTGATTACTAAGAAACCCATAGTTCAGAATTGATTCTGACTAATAACTGTACTGATAGGAAGAATTAACTGACTATTCCTCATTGCTTATACACTGCGACTTTGATTCCATGCAAGTAGGGGTTTTGGGGTTTTGAAATAAAATAAAATATAAATAAATATACAAGACTTGATACTAATGAATATAGTGAGGTGGGTATGAAGGCTGTTGATAGGGGTAAGGAATATATGACATTAATTATTTAACTATCTGAATTTAAATTTCAACTTCACGAACTCAACATAAATCACTCTCACTCGTAGATCCATTCTTCCTTGTCACCCCTTACAATCAGATAAGCAGTGGCATTGTCAAAGCAATCTAATCTCATCACAGTTCCCATGTTGAGGGCCTTCTTCAATCTTGCCATTCTAAGCTACAGGTGGGGTGGAAGTAAATTCTAGGGCTGAGTCTTGCACTAGCTAACCTTTCATTGAAACTTGGCTCTTGAGATACTGTATAGTACCCTTGTGGATTTTAGTTGAGGGGTGAAGCAAGTGGCATATCAAGTTTTCATATCTCTTGGCGATAGCTAAAAGTTCCTCTCCTTTACTGGTCTTAATGTGGTACGCTCTAAGAGACTTGTTCTCATTCAACCACTCCTTGAGATATGTAATGAGGCATTGATACTGAAACGATGTTGATTTGTATGAGAAGCTCATGAAATGGTTGACGAGCCTCTGAAACACCATCGCTATGTACCATCCTTGCTCGAACAGACTCCTGGCATTCTGAATTTACTTTGATGATGGCTGATAAGGTAGTAAGCCCTTGCGAGGTCTCTCTCTGTAAGTACCAGGCCTCCAGTGGATAAGACTCTTAGAGTGAATGAAATTGAACTTAGAGCAGCCCAGGAAATCAAAAATATCAATGTCAATTTTCTCATTAGTCCTAAGATTTTCAAGAGCCTCTGCACAGTCTGGGTTTACCTCGTCAAGGTACGCTGCGAAAGTATTGTTGACGCATCTAACCAGTTGACTGTTAAGGTAATACTCAAAGATAGAACGCCTTGTCTCTTACATCAATCCAATAACTTTGGGGTTCACAAATTCTATTAAAAATATGATTAGTCATATGTATCTTACTTAAGGACTGCTCTTTGATTCCAGTATTTAATAGACTAAGCATGGTTTGTGAATATACTAAGGACTTCAGAACATAAATTTGATCTGGATAGAGCTTCATGTCTAGTGTCAGGTACTCAAGTACACTCCTTAGAGAATCTCACCTCTAGCAAGCAGCTAGTATTCCAGGCACACCTAAACTAATAAGTGTAGAATTTAATTACTGGTTTGGCTGGAATTGGAACATCATGCAATGGTTTGAGAGTACTAAGGATCTTCCAGTGAGGTTTCACCTTCAGTTGCAGCTGCTTGAACTCCCAAGCCTTCTCTGGGAAGTTGAACACATCGCCCTTATCAATCTTTTGAATCGATTGTGCGATCTTAGGGGACTTCACTTTATGAGCTTTCTTGTCTTTTGGTTTCGAAGCCTCCTACATTGGCTGTATATCTAGATCCTGGTAGCGCTCTTGAACGAATATTTACTCGAGCTTCTATTCTTCTAACTCAAGGTTGACAGTATGCTAAGCTGCAAAGTGCCTCTTGAAGTTTTTCTTGAGAAAGCTTCTACCACATATCTCGCACTCTACCTGCTGGAACTGGCTGGCAGCATTGGCATACCTAGTATTGAAAATGAAAGGATTTACTCTTACTTTTGTGATACAACGCTCTTCTCTTGTCCCTTCTACTTGCTTTGGAGGTATGGAATCATCTCGAAATTTAACTTAAAATTATAGCTTTAGAGGATAGACTAGCTTTACTATCTTTGCACTAATCGCTCTCAAGAGTGCCTATAGTCAGTACTGTCAACAGCTATGAAAAGTATCGAAATTCAGCTAAGGGAACCCCTTAGGTATGATAGGGTCTGTATTGGTTTTGTTGTACTTTACCTGCTTATATAGGAGGCATGTCTGGCATTGGCGTTGAAGGTGTGGAAGCATTCATTGATCCCATAGTGATGGTGGCGAGTGATTGAGCGCTTCTCTCTTATAGAAGCATAATTAGTTTAGTTTAAGTTGATTGAATTTAAAATTATATATTAATCTATATATAATTATTATAAATCACTCTTTTTCATCAATCCACCTACCCTAGCACCCCCTATCATGCCAACCAAGCATTGGCTAACGTTAACAAGCATATTCGAATGCCTGGAATCAAAAGCATCAATCATACAGCGGGTATAGAGGTTTTGGAGAAGTTATCTTGAGCGAGTGAAAACCCAACACTCGAACTTTCAGATCGGTAGGTCGGCCACACAAATTTCTGATCTGGCCTCAAGACCCAACGACCCCTCCTCATTTCCCTCGGATGCTCCTAGGAGTTCAACTCGACCTCTCAGATCACTCCCAAACTTATTCCTAAAAATCAGGAAGATGGTTAGCAACAATACTAATACCATTTGCCTAAAAAAAGTGGTCGGAACCGCGGATTTAGAGGGGTGGTTATTATAATATTATCGGCTATAACCAAAACTACTAGTAATACCCCTTACAGATTATAGAGTATGACTTATATGATTTTACAAAAATTATTTTCCAATCTTCTCCCCATCCCACCATCCCAACCCAAACATCGCTAATACACTCTAGATCGACGAGATAGAAGGAAAGAAGCCGATTGGTGGTGGGAGTGGCTATATCCCATCTTGAAATGTCAGGGCGGCCCTAACGGCCATTTTGGCATTGAAATTTTCAAAAATCTGCCTCCTCCTCACCCCTTGGGTCCAGCCCAGCTCTACCCCATGTGATCTCTATGGTAGCTAATTGATCATAGGCATTGAAAACACTGTTAATTACTAATAACAAGTAACTATAGTACAGTTCAAGCAACAGGGGAGGTGGTAAGCTTCAAATACCAGGCAAATGGGGTCTTATTTTGACTTGTTTGGCCTTAAGACCTAGAATATGGAACATTTCCAGAACAGCACTTTGGCTTGGCTAACTTTACGACCCCTCCACCTGACTTTCGGAAATTTTGTTAGGATAACTAGGTATTGGTGCTGTTGATAAGAAAACAACATTAGGATATGGTAGAGATGATAGGTTATGCTTAGAGGGCAGTAAACCAGCCCAAAAGTCAGGCTTTGGCTTAGAATTTAAGGTTAAAGTGAAGAATATTACTTAAAATTAAGACATACTATAACTATTCAAACATGACTCACTGAGGCTCGATTGCTTCCAAGCAACCCTTCCCCAGTGCAATAAACACCAGAGATTGGCTGCCCTGGCCAGAGGACCCCTCGACAGATAAATATGGGTGTCAGAGTCAGGTCATAGCCACCACACACAAACCCTAAAGACTTAAAACTAGAAACTAAAAACAACTAAACACTGTGAGCCAGGTATTAACCCAGCCACCACTTAGCTTAGGCAACGAAGAAACAAGAAGTAAAAGACTCAAACAAAACAAACAAGCAGTGAGCAGCACTGCAAGCAGGTGACCTGCTGAGACGAGTTCTCACTGCTGTTGACCTAGAGAAGTAGTTAAGAGTGTGAATATCACTTACCAATACCAGAGTACACTCTCAAGTAGCAGAGTAAAGTTAGTAGAAAGTTGAGCTCAGACCAGCTCTAAGTTTTAGTAAAGTAAAGTAAGTTCTACTACCAGCAACAGCCCTGCAAAGCACTAGGCGAGGATACAGCCTGAGAGGTCTCACGCCACTTCGGCCTTCAGGGTGTGTACCCCAGCACCCTTGGAGTGAGAGTCTCTCACAGAGCTTAGGATTACTGGGTTTGAAGTCAAATCAAAAACACTTAAGTAAAAGTAAAGTTAGAAAATTAGCTTTTTAAAAACCGTAAAAGCAAGAAAAACTGAAACAACTAACTGGCTTTGTAAACTAAAGATTGAGCTGAAACCATCGAATGATCAAATGCAACAACAAACTAAACCCCAAATATTTTGGGAACTTCCAAATATTAGTTTGGGAAAATCTAGAAAGTTCTATTCTCCAAAATTTGGCTACTTAAGGAAAGCTCAAATATTTAATTGTAATAATTAATTTTGATTTATTGTTTGATGTTTGTTTGTTTGGATGGTGGCCACCTTAGATTCATTGATCAGCAGGAGCAGCATGGCAGTAGTTGGAGCAGAGCAGCATCATTTGAGATCAATCAAAGGTAAGTATCGTTCTAATTAAATTTGATGACACATTTTTATTATCTTTTAACATTTATAGATTTGAGTAACAGGAGCAGGAGCATTAGCAGCATCATCAGGTTGTGGGTATCTTCAACAGCGTTTGCAGGTAAGGGAGGCTTAGGTAGGCCTCGTTGAATGTTAATCCCAAATGATGTTAATCCCCAAATGATGTTAACCCCAAGATTCTTAGAATCTTTCATTTTATAGGAATTTTATAGGTATTTAGATTCAAGCAAGCAGAGATGGTGATGGAAGCAGAGTCAAAGACAGAGCAGCGAGCAGATTCAAGTTAATTGGGGAGCATGCTTTAATTTCAGCAAGATTCAACAATAATTCAAGTAAGTAATCTTAATTCTATTTATTTTATTTTAGATTCAACTTCAGCAGATTCAGGAATTCAAACAGGTGGCCACCTTAGTGATTAGTTTGATTAGTATTTATTTATAAATCAACTTTAGGTGTTGATTTGTCTGTCTTATACTTATATTTTATACTAGCTGGTCTGAGCTCAGTTTATTGCTGAGCGAGGGCTAGCTTTCTAAACTGGCTAAAGTATTCCTATAAATACTTTGATTTTACTAAATCTCTAAATTATCTTCAAAGATGTTGATTATCTTAAATCTTGTTTGATTTTAGGAAAATATGATTATTGAGGAAGTATTAAAGTTTAGTTCTTTCCAAAAAATTGAAATAGTAGCCTCTCTTAGTTCAGTTAGTTTAACTATCCTAAATTCTAAAATAAATTCTTAAAACTTACACTTTTTATTTCTATAAGCTTTTGATGCCGGCATGTGCAAGCCCAAAACCCAAAACCCTTTGGCTATAAATTTTGTAAACATGTTTTCGTTTTTGATAATTGATTTGACTTACCTGTAATTAAACCAAAAGTAAGTTGTGGTTCTGGAAAAGTTCCAATCGAGCTCTGTAATTCAGCTCTATCTCCCACTCATCCTCAGCCCTTGTGCCTGGCACTCTGTGCAAGTTAAGGAATGATGTCAACTTACTTGTGCTACTTCACGTTTCTCTACCCGCCCTCCCTCCACAAGAAACTCACCATGCCAATTAGTGCTTCGCACAGTTGCCGGCCTATCTCCGATCCTCTACAAGAAAAGCTAGGACTTGAGTGAGGATCAAGTTGCTATACTTACCAAGCAAGCAGAATGCCAATTGAACAGTAGGTGAAGTAAGGACTGCAAGCAGCTCAAACCAGCTGCTGCATCTGCAACGCAGATCCAAGTCTTCTGTATGCTGTTAATGATATAGGGGTATACTTACAATTGTAGCCTGGATGTAGCACTAATCGCAGAGTGCAATGGCCAAGTGTCGAAAGTTGTTGTAAGTACTGTAGCATCCACACTACTAGAACCATCACACTCCTCCATTTCCCTAATGCAGACATGGCAGGCTTCACCAGCGCATAGTAGTAGTCGGCTAATAGCTTCAGCAGTGAAGCAACATCAGCTCAGCAGATCACGACAATTGATGCAGTGAATTAAAGTTTTATATGCGTGTGAAATTAATATTCGATGGGTTACATCGAGAGTGAATTAGGGAAGTGAATTAGGTATTAAATAACGTAAATTAAATCAAAGACTCTATATCATCTGAAGGCTCTGCTCTCAAGTGCCCCTCCTCTCTCACTCCAGCATCAGCTGCAATGCCTCCTGCTGATCAAGCACAGCTAGAAAGCATGTAGGACTCGCCATCGGCAGGAGTGATAAGCACTCTCACTGGGTCGTTGTTTGAGGAGGCCACTGTAAGTTTGAACTCGGCTCCAGCCTTTACACTGATGTTGAATTCCTGCACTTGCAGAAGAGGTCACCTTTATGATTCTCCACCTCGAAAGCATCATCTTGCTGCAGATATTGCGTTTCCTGTACACCTGCACCTAGTAAGCATTGGGCGTGTTGTGCCGGTAGACGAACTGCAGCCTGAGTGGTTCGTTATGCTTGTCTCTGTAGTTTAGCTGTTCCATGTGTGCCTCCTGGTTTTTAATTTACTAATAATTAATAAGTGGGGAATTAGATTATAAAGCACTGTTGTAGTGTGAAGGGAATTCAGGCATTTCAACGCACTCTGCGAAGCAAAGCGGTTGATGGGAATGAGAGATAAACAGAGACTTAAAATAGTAATAATAACAACAACAACAATAATAGTAGCAACAGGGACAGCAGCAATAGTCGGGGTAATAAAATGCAGTGATAAGTTTGATTTAATATAAAATTATTGTTTGAGGTCTTAATTTGGAAATGTTCCAAATAAGTTTGAATTAGTATTGAGTATTTTAATTCTAATAACTGAATGCATCCCTTTTCATTTTTGCGTGTGTTAAGCTTAGGCTAAATCCTGCTCTGGATCATTGATGAGTTTGGAGTGATCAATGACTGGTTGAGCTCAATCATTTGGTTGGAAGATGGTTGATTGAGACTAGGATTATAATTCATTCGCTTCGCCTTTACATACTGTCGTGGCGATAATGCATCCGCATGTGACTCGAACGATGATAGGGGAACTCTAGGTACAGTCAGCTACTGTGTCTGCTTCGATGGTCGCTTGCGTTTTTTCGTTCCTTGATTCAATAAATTGACTGCTCTGCCTCTATTGCTCACATTCATAATAACTGCATTCTCAAGCACGCCAAACATCTCTGCAGTGAGCTTGATAAACTTGTTCTTATCTAAAGTCTTCTGCTTCTATCTGAACTCTAAACTGGCCCTAATGTTTGAAGGGAAGAACTCTGGCTTAACTGTATTGATGATCTACATTAGTAAGAATAAAGCAGTGCCAATGCAATAGCATTAGAAAGCAACAATAATAACAATAGTACTTACATTATAGAGGAACTATCTGTTGACTGACTTACCATTCTTGATTTCTGGCAAGTATTTGCATATATCTGAATCATTCTTAATATCGTCAATGAGATGAATGACAGAGAGCTCGTTAATCTTAGGCACGTTGATGATTCTCACCTCATGGTTGCGTAGCACCTATACTAATTTAATCTCAAATGCTTACCTTCTTCACCCCAAGGAATATGCCTTGAATGTATTCCAGCGTGCATTCTTGGTAAGCAGGTAAGTAGAACTATCCTTTATGTAAAATTAATGGTTTAATTTCATACCTTAAGTGAGCAAGATAGAATAGATGTCCTGCTTTGACTTCCCTAATCTAGCAAGCTCATTCGAAGGCACGGAGTGTACAACTTGACCATTGATAGTTTCAGTGTTAATAATGCTCATGCGTGTTGGGCGATACCCCTCTTTGACCTCTTCATCAGCATCACTTTAGAACTCGTGGTGAGGATTGAAGCTGGATACACCACCACCTGATCTTTAAGTATTGCCATGCTTCTAGAAGGTTCAGTCTGAATTTCGATTGCTGGCCATGACTTGGATTATTGTTTAGGTAAGCATCAATCTAAGTCATGTTCCTCATGAATTGACCAGAGATCTAATTGAAGTAAGCTGAGTCTTCATTACCGATCTAGTTTGGCGAGTGCCCATCATGATCATGAGTCTGCTCTCTACTCTCCTCCTCCACTGGCTTCATCAACGCATCTTTACCTTGTCCAGAATAGAGAGCTCTTGACCCAGAGATCTATAAGAAGAAAACTATGGCTAAGCAATGATTTAATGATTGATTGGGTATGATTGCAATTGAAATCGATTCAAAAAAATTTGAGTAGTTGTAAATTACAGCGTCAACTGACACCACAACCTGACACAGCCAACTGGCACCGCCAACTGACACCGCCAACTGACACCACCAACTGACAACATCAACTGACACAGCCAACTGACAACGCCAACTGACAACATCAACTGACAAGGGGTTTTGGGGTATTGAATAGCAACTGAAAATCAATATCAATTGATTACATCAACTGACAACGTCAACTTACCTTGCCACTGACGACGCCGAGGTCCTTAATGGGATAGCCATTCATGACACCATTACCGAAGCTATTGTGGAAGAATGAGCTAGCTGAGTACTGCGGTGATCCGCCCACCCCTGGCTGCGCCAAGGAGTGGGGGTGGGGGGCGTCCAAGATCTCACCATCTTCAACATCACCAGCTTTATCAACCAGCGGCTGTTACTGGGAATCGCTGTTCATTCTTATTAATTAATAGCTAGTATTAAGAATTTAACTTTCCAATCAATTTCTAATAGAGCAATATATAATTAAAATCGGTTATTAAGAATTAAAACTTTAAATTACAAATTTTTGATTGCGCAAATATATAAACTATCCTGAGCCAGAGTGGAATTGCTCCATCTCAAGACATACTGCTCACTACAGTACATTCAGCACATCGATCTGCGCGTCTTATACTTGTCAACATCAATAGCATATTGGATTGACTCTAATCATACTTATTAGTCATTCAAGGTTTTAACGGGAAATTGATTTTTTCAAAATCTATTTCATATATCCGATAAAACCTTGAATGACTAATAAGTATGATTAGAGTCAATCCAATATGCTATTGATGTTGACAGGTATAAGACGCGCAGATCGATGTGCTGAATGTACTGTAGTGAGCAGTATGTATTGAGAAGGAGCAATTCCACTCTGGATCAGGATAGTTTATATATTTGCGCAATCAAAAATTTGTAATTTAAAGTTTTAATTCTTAATAACCGATTTTAATTATATATTGCTCTATTAGAAATTGATTGGAAAGTTAAATTCTTAATACTAGCTATTAATATAAGAATGAACAGCGATTCCCAGTAACAGCCGCTGGTAGATAAAGCTGGTGATGTTGAAGATGGCGAGATCTTGGACGCCCCCCACCCCCACTCCTTGGCGCAGCCAGGGGTGGGCGGATCACCGCAGTACTCAGCTAGCTCATTCTTCCACAACAGCTTCGGTAATGGTGTCATGAATGGCTATCCCATCAAGGACCTCGGCGTCGTCAGTGGCAAGGTAAGTTGACGTTGTCAGTTGATGTAATCAATGAATATTGATTTTCAGTTAATTTCAAAACCCCAAAACCCCTTGTCAGTCGATGTTGTCAGTTGACGGTGCCAGTTGATGTGTCAGTTGACGCTGTCAGTTGGCGGTGTCAGTTGACGCTGACAGTTGGCGGTGTCAGTTGGCTGGGTCAGGTGGTGGTGTCAGTTGACGCTGTCAATTTACAACTACTAAAATTTATTTGAAATCGATTAACAGCAATCATACCCAATCAATCATTAAATCAATGCTTACCCATAGTTTTCTTCTTAGAGATCTCTGGGTCAAGAGCTCTCTATTCAGGACAAGGTAAAGATGCGTTGATGAAGCCAGTAGAGGAGGAGAGTAGAGAGCAGACTCATGATCATGATGGGCACTCGCCAAACTAGATCGGTAATGAAGACTCAGCTGACTTCAATTAGATCTCTGGCTAATTCATGAGGAACATGACTTAGATTGATACTTACCTAAACAATAATCCAAGTCATGGCCAGCAATCAAAATTCAGAACTGAACCTTCAAGGAAGCATGGCAATACTTAAAGATCAGGTGGTGGTGTATCCAGCTTCAATCCTCACCACGAGTTCTAAAGTGATGCAGATGAAGAGGTCAAAGAGGGGTATCGCCCAACACGCATGAGCATCATTAACACTGAAACTATCAATGGTCAAGTTGTACACTCAGTGCCATCGAATGAGCTAGCTAGATTAGAGAAGTCAAAGCAGGACATCTATTCTATCTTGCTCACTTAAGGTATGAAATTAAACCATTAATTTTACATAAAGGATAGTTCTACTTACCTGCTTACCAAGAATGCACGCTGGAATACATTCAAGGCATATTCCTTGGGGTGAAGAAGGTAAGCATTTGAGATTAAATTAGTATAGATGCTACGCAACCATGAGGTGAGAATCATCAACGTGCCTAAGATCAACGAGCTCTCTGTCATTCATCTCATAGACGATATTAAGAATGATCCAGATATATGCAAATACTTGCCAGAAATCAAGAATGGGAAGTCAGTCAACAGATAGTTCCTCTATAATGTAAGTACTATTGTTATTATTGTTGCTTACTAATGCTATTGCATTGGCACTGCTTTATTCTTACTAATGTAGATCATCAATACAATTAAGCCAGAGTTCTTCCCTTCAAACATTAGGGCCAGTTTAGAGTTCAGATAGAAGCAGAAGACTTTAGATAAGAACAAGTTTATCAAGCTCACTGCAGAGATGTTTGGCGTGCTTGAGAATGCAGTTATTATGAATGTGAGCAATAGAGGCAGAGCAGTCAATTTATTGAATCAAGGAACGAAAAAACGCAAGCGACCATCGAAGCAGACACAGTAGCTGACTGTACCTAGAGTTCCCCTATCATCGTTCGAGTCACATGCGGATGCATTATCGCCACGACAGTATGTAAAGGCGAAGCGAATGAATTATAATCCTAGTCTCAATCAACCATCTTCCAACCAAATGATTGAGCTCAACCAGTCATTGATCACTCCAAACTCATCAATGATCCAGAGCAGGATTTAGCCCTAGCTTAACACACGCAAAAATGAAAAGGGATGCATTCAGTTATTAGAATTAAAATACTCAATACTAATTCAAACTTATTTGGAACATTTCCAAATTAAGACCTCAAACAATAATTTTATATTAAATCAAACTTATCACTGCATTTTATTACCCCGACTATTGCTGCTGTCCCTGTTGCTACTATTATTGTTGTTGTTGTTATTATTACTATTTTAAGTCTCTGTTTATCTCTCATGCCATCAACCGCTTTGCTTCGCAAAGTGCGTTGAAATGCCTGAATTCCCTCCACACTACAACAGAGCTTTATAATCTAATTCCCCACTTATTAATTATTAGTAAATTAAAAACCAGGACGCACATGGAACAGCTAAACTACAGAGACAAGCAGAACGAACCACTCAGGCTGCAATTCGTCTACCAGCACAACACGCCAATGCTTACTAAGTGGAGGTGTATAGGAAACGCAAGTATCTACAGCAAGATGATGCTTTCGAGGTGGAGAACCATAAAGGCGACCTATTCTGCAAGTGCGAGGAATTCACATCAGTGTAAAGGCAGGAGCCGAGTTCAAACTTACAGTAGCCTCCTCAAACAACGATCCAGTGAGAGTGCTTATCACTCCCGCCGATGGCGAGCCCTACATGCTTTCTAGCTGTGCTTGATCAGCAGGAGACATTGCAGCTGATGCTGGAGAGAGAGGAGGGGCACTTGAGAGCAGGTTCAGATGATATAGAGTCTTTGATTTAATTTACGTTATTTAATACCTAATTCACTTCCCTAATTCACTCTCGATGTAACCCATCGAATATTAATTTAACACGCATATAAAACTTTAATTCACTGCATCAATCGTCGTGATCTGCTGAGCTGATGTTGCTTCACTGCTGAAGCTATTAGCCGACTACTACTATGCACTGGTGAAGCCTGCCATGTCTGCATTAGGGAAATGGAGGAGTGTGATGGTTCTAGTAGTGTAGATGCTACAGTACTTACAACAACTTTCGACACTTGGCCATCGCACTCTGCGATTAGTGCTACATCCAGGCTACAATTGTAAGTATACCTCTATATCATTTACAGCATACAGAAGACTTGGATCTGCGTTGCAGATGAAGCAGCTGGTGTGAGCTGCTTGCCATCCTTGCTTCACCTACTGGTCAGTTGGCATTCTGCTTACTTGGTAAGTATAGCAACTTGATCCTCACTCAAATCCTAGCTTTTCTTGTAGAGGATCGGAGATAGGCCAGCAACAGTGCGAAGCACTAATCGGCATGGTGAGTTTCTTGTGGAGGGAGGGCGGGCAGAGAAACGTGAAGTAGCACAAGTAAGTTGACATCATTCCTTAACTTGCACAGAGTGCCAGCCAAAAAGGCTGAGAATGAGTGGGAGATAGAGCAGAATTACAGAGCCTGAGTGGAACTTTTCCAGAACCACAACTTACTTTTGGTTTAATTACAGGGTAAGTCAAATCAATTATCAAAAACGAAAACATGTTAAAAAAATTAGGGCCAAAGGGTTTTGGGTTTTGAGCTTGCACAAGACACATCAAATAAGATTAAAAACAGAAAGTGTAAGTGCTAAGAATATATTATAGAATATAGGCTAAAATAAAAAAACTAAACTAAGAGCAGCTACTATTTCAACTAAAGAAAAAACTTAAACTTTAATACTTTCGATAATCAAAATCAAAATCAAAAATCAACCATTCTAACAAATTAAGTAAAATCAAGCAATTATCTAAACCTTGCTTTAATTAAAGATAATAAGAATAAAATAATCCAAGTTAGAAAGCTAGCCCTAGCTCAGCAATAAACTGAGCTCAGACCAGCTAGTATAAGAATAAGGAGAAGACAGACAATCAACACCTAAAGTTGATAATAGAAAAAATACTAATCAAACTAAAAACTAATAATTGGTGGCCACCTTACCCTAATGAATTGCTGCTGATGCTGAATCTGCTGATGTTGATCCTAAAAAGGTTTAATGCAGTAAAAAAAAGAAGAATTAAAGATACTTACTTTGATGTTTGCCTGGATTTTACTGAAGTTGCTAAATCCCTGAATCCCTTTATCTCTGAATCTGCTTAAGTCCTCTGATCTGCTCAAATCATCTGAATCACTGCTTCATCAACTGTACCTAGAACCTATAAAATCCTAAAAAAGTTGAGATCATGTTTCAGATCTGGGGTTATTACATCATGGGTGGGGGTTAACATCATGAGATTAATAGGCAACGAGGCCTACCTAAGCCTCCTACCTTAAGATCTATGAGGAGGTCCAATGCTAAAGTTGCTAATGCTGAAGATTTCCAAGGTTCCAGATGCTGCTCCGACTAAATCCCAATCAACTTGCTTCTGCTGAATCTAAAAATGTTAAAAGATAATAAATTGTTGATAAATAATAATTAGAACGATACTTACCTAAATTTTCTAAATCTCATGCTGCTGCTTAAACTGTGCTGCCGCTGTCCACTCATGCCAATGCTGCTGTCATCAAATCAACAAACAAAAGGTGGCCACCAATACCTAACATCAAACACAAAAAAATAATCATTACAATAAATATTTAGCTTGGCTTAAGTAGCCAAATTTTGGGAATTAGAACTTTCTAGAATTTCCCAAACTAATTTTTGGAAGTTCCCAAAATATTTGGGGTTTAGGTTGCTGATTGTAATTACTATCTCATATTTTCAGCTTGAGCTTCGGTTTGAAAAACTCTTTAGTTTCTTTAGTTTTTCTTAGTTTAAAAGAACTAAAATAGCTAATTTAAAAGGCTTTTCTTTCACTGTAAAACTTGTATGATTGAAAACCCAGTAATCCTAAGTTCTGTAAGAGACCCTCACCCCAGGGGTGCTGGGGTACACACCCTGAAGGCCGAAGTGGCGTAAGACCTCTCAGGCTGTATCCTCGCCGAGGGCTTTGCAGGGCTGTTGCTGTACTTGTACTTACTTTGCTTTTTGTAAAACTTTGAGCTGGTCTGAGCTCAGCTTACTACACAACTTTACACTGCTACTTGAGAGTGTACTCTGGTATTGGTAAGTGATACTCACTCTCTTAACTACTACTATAGGTCAACAGCAGTGAGAACTCGTCTCAGCAAGTCACCTGCTTGCAGTGCTACTCACTGCTTGTTTGTTTTGCTTAAGTCTTTTACTTCTTGTTTCTTCGTTGCCCAAGCTAAGTGGTGGCTGGGTTAATACCTGGCTCACAGTGTTTTAGTTGTTTTTAGTTCCTAGTTTAAAGTCTTTAGGGTTTGTGTGATGGCTATGACCTGACTCTGACAACCATATTTATCTGTCGAGGGGTCCTCTGGCCAGGGCAGCCAATCTCTGGTGTTTATTGCACTGGGGAAGGGTTGCTTGGAAGCAATCGAGCCTCAGTGAGTCATGTTTGAATAGTTATAGTATGTATTAATTTTAAGTAATATTCTTCACTTTAACCTTAAATTCTAAGCCAAAGCCTGACTTTTGGGCTGGTTTACTGCCCTCTAAGCATAACCTATCATCTCTACCATATCCTAATGTTGTTTTCTTATCAACAGCACCAATACCTAGTTATCCTAACAAAATTTCCGAATTCAGGTGGAGGGGTCATAAAGTTAGCCAAGCTAAAGTGCTGTTCCGGAAAAGTTCCATAATCTAGGTTTTAAGGCCAAAGAAGACCAAATAAGACCCCATCTGCCTTGTATTCGAAGCCTAGCACCTCCCCTATTGCTTGAACTGTCCTATAGTTACATGTTATTAGTAATGAACAATGTTATCAATGACTATGATCCAATTAGCCACCATAGAGATCACATTGGGTAGAGCTGGGCTGGACTCAAGGGGTGAGGAGGAGGCACTTTTCTGAAAATTTCAAGGCCAAAATGGCCGTTAGGACCGCCCTGACATTTCAAGATGGGATACAGCCACTCCCACCACCAATCGGCTTCTTTCCTTCTATCTCGTCGATCTAGAGTGTATTAGTGATGTTTGAGTTGGGATAGTGGGATGGGGGAGGAGATTGGAAAATAATTTTTGTAAAATCATATAAGTCATATTCTATAATCTGTAAGGGGTATTACTAGTAGTTTTTGTTATAGCCAATAATATTATAATAACCACCCCTCTAAATCCGCGGTTCCGACAATTTTTTCTTAGGCAAATGGTATTAGTAATGTTGCAAACCATCTTCCTGATTTTTAGAAATAGATTTGGGAGTGATCTGAGAGGTCGAGTCGAACTCCTAGGAGCATCCGAGGGAAATGAGGAGGGGTCGTTGGGTCTTGAGGCCAGATCAGAAAATTGTGTGGCCGACCTACCGATCTGAAAGTTCAAGTATTGGGTTTTCACTTGCTCAAGATAACTTCTCCAAAACCTCTATACCCGCTGTATGATTGATGCTTTTGTTTCCAGGCATTCGAATATGCTTGTTAACGTTAGCATATGCTTGGTTGGCATGATAGGGTGTGCTAGGGTAGGTGGATTGATGAAAAAGGGTGATTTATAATAATTATATATAGATAAATTTATAATTTTAAATTCAATCAACTTAAACTAAACTAATTATGCTTCTATAAGAGTGAAAAGCGCTCAATCACTCACCACCATCACTATGGGATCCATGAATGCTTCCACACCTGCAACGCCACTGCCAGTCATGCCTCCTATATAAGCAGGTAAAGTACAACAAAACAATACAGACCCTACCATACCTAAGGGGCTCCCTTAGCTGAATTTCGATACTTTTCATAGCTGTTGACAGTACTGACTATAGGCACTCTTGAGAGCGATTAGTGCAAAGATAGTAAAGCTAGTCTATCCTCTAAAGCTATAATTTTAAGTTAAATTTCGAGATGATTCCATACCTCCAAAGCAAGTAGAAGGGACAAGAGAAGAGGGTTGTATCACAAAAGTAAGAGTAAATCCTTTCATTTTCAATACTAGGTATGCCAATGCTGCCATCCAGTTCCAGCAGGTAGAGTGCGAGATATGTGGTAGAAGCTTTCTCAAGAAAAACTTCAAGAGGCACTTTGCAGCTTAGCATACTGTCAACCTTGAGTTAGAAGAATAGAAGCTCGAGTAAATATTCGTTCAAGAGCGCTACCAGGATCTAGATATACAGCCAATGTAGGAGGCTTCGAAACCAAAAGACAAGAAAGCTCATAAAGTGAAGTCCCCTAAGATCGCACAATCGATTCAAAAGATTGATAAGGGCGATGTGTTCAACTTCCCAGAGAAGGCTTGGGAGTTCAAGCAGCTGCAACTGAAGGTGAAACCTCACTGGAAGATCCTTAGTACTCTCAAACCATTGCATGATGTTCCAATTCCAGCCAAACCAGTAATTAAATTCTACACTTATTAGTTTTTAGTTTAGGTGTGCCTGCAACACTAGCTGCTTGCTAGAGGTGAGATTCTCTAAGGAGTGTACTTTGAGTACCTGACACTAGACATGAAGCTCTATCCAGATCAAATTTATGTTCTGAAGTCCTTAGTATATTCACAAACCATGCTTAGTCTATTAAATACTGGAATCAAAGAGCAGTCCTTAAGTAAGATACATATGACTAATCATATTTTTAA
This sequence comes from Oxytricha trifallax, assembly GCA_000711775.1. Taxonomy (NCBI): domain Eukaryota; phylum Ciliophora; class Spirotrichea; order Sporadotrichida; family Oxytrichidae; genus Oxytricha; species Oxytricha trifallax. Next base: position 16,575 of record ARYC01018448.1, read on the forward strand.
TAGAATTTGTGAACCCCAAAGTTATTGGATTGATGTAAGAGACAAGGCGTTCTATCTTTGAGTATTACCTTAACAGTCAACTGGTTAGATGCGTCAACAATACTTTCGCAGCGTACCTTGACGAGGTAAACCCAGACTGTGCAGAGGCTCTTGAAAATCTTAGGACTAATGAGAAAATTGACATTGATATTTTTGATTTCCTGGGCTGCTCTAAGTTCAATTTCATTCACTCTAAGACTCTTATCCACTGGAGGCCTGGTACTTTCAGAGAGAGACCTCGCAAGGGCTTACTACCTTATCAGCCATCATCAAAGTAAATTCAGAATGCCAGGAGTCTGTTCGAGCAAGGATGGTACATAGCGATGGTGTTTCAGAGGCTCGTCAACCATTTCATGAGCTTCTCATACAAATCAACATCGTTTCAGCATCAATGCCTCATTACATATCTCAAGGAGTGGTTGAATGAGAACAAGTCTCTTAGAGCGTACCACATTAAGACTAGTAAAGGAGAGGAACTTTTAGCTATCGCCAAGAGATATGAGAACTTGATATGCCACTTGCTTCACCCAAAGACTAAAATTCACAAGGGTACTATACAGTATCTCAAGAGTCAAGTTTCAAAGAAGGCTAGCTAGTGCAAGACTCAGCCCTAGAATTTACTTCCACCCCACCTGTAGCTTAGAATGGCAAGATTGAAGAAGGCCCTCAACATGGGAACTGTGATGAGATTAGATTGCTTTGACAATGCCACTGCTTATCTGATTGTAAGGGGTGACAAGGAAGAATGGATCTACGAGTGAGAGTGATTTATGTTGAGTTCGTGATGTTGAAATTTAAATTCAGATAGTTAAATAATTAATGTCATATATTCATTGCCTCTATCAACAGCATTCATACCCATCTCACTGTATGAATTAGTATCGAGTCTTGTATATTTATTTATATTTTAATTTATTTCAAAACCCCAAAACCCCTGCTTGCATGGAGTCAATGTCGCAGTATATAAGCAATGAAGGGGAAAAAATAAAAAAAAAAAAAAAAAAATAGTCAGTTAATTCTTCCTATCATTACAGATATTTGTCAGAATCAATTCTGAACTATGGGTTTCTTAGTAATCAGCAGTTCGAAGAGATCAAGACGAGTGCGCTGAAGCCATAGTCGAAGACTGTGCTCATGTGGACACCAGTGGTGCTGGGCACCAACTTCCCCTCCAACCCCAAACCAGTGAAGCTCACCTACACCTCAGGCACTCTACTCAACAACGGGCAGGTGCCACCGTCGACGATGGGCATACTGGGTGGGCAAATCATACGAC
>ARYC01018449.1:0-41151 GCA_000711775.1 Oxytricha trifallax
TTTTTCATGAATCAAAAGAAAATTGAGACTTGCGATGCATATACCTAGTACGAACCTGAAATTCTCTAACCTTGGGTCTCAGACTTTGAATAATAATTCAGTTGTTAAATAGAAATGCAGAGCTAAGAAATTCAATGCTAAGTTCCAATAAAAATGGATGAAGAGGAGGAAGAGAAAAAAGAAATTAAAGCATTACATTTATGTGAAGAGTGTGAGAAGAACTTCACTTATAAATCTGCTCTTAAGCGTCATATCTTAGAGTAGCATTTTAACAAGCCTAAGCTCTATCTTAAGCATGATAAGATAGATGGAAAATATTTTTGCCCTTATTGCAATAAGCAATATATTCATTCAAGGGATTTAAAAGTTCACCTTTAAAACCATCATGGCAAGAAGTTTGAAGTCATAGATCCTGAGACTGGTGAGGTCTTCCTTCAAAAAAGAAAGCCAAGAGACCCTTTAGAATCTTTGGAACAAAGAGTTAAGAAAGAAAATAAGCCTATTAAAGCAGTGAGAAACCTTCAAGCTTCTGAGATAGTGAAAATCACTTTGAAGATACAAGCACTAAAGCTTCCAATTTTAAATGTAATTGACCTTAAAGAATGTAAGGAAGTTATCTTATACTTGAGGACAAGTTTGAGAAAAAGGTCATTACTGATAAGCAGTTCGCATACAAGATTTATCCATTCAACTACTTTAAATGCGATGACAAGTATCAAATGGAATTTGTCAATGAGTACTAAGCTCTTACTAAAGCAAGGATAGACAGTGCAGATTTATAAATAAGCTCGATGCAATACTGCTTGCTCAAGATCATGTTGCTTTTCGCCTCCCTCTATATTAAATGACATTAAAAGAATACATTTAAGATAAAGAGTTCCAAAGTAGCTACCTCTTATTCTTACAAATGTTTGCAAAGGCATAGAAGAGCTGCACACTTTAGGGTATGTTCATAGAGACTTGAAGCATGAGAATATTATGCTTGACTTTTCACCTCTCAGAGTAGTAATAATTGATTTCAATAGATCATAAAGAGTTGAAGCTTCAGGACTTGGCAACGTCTATGGTACTCCTGGATACTTCCAAGAAAGGGAGGACTGGAGAGATGGTGATATTAAGTGAGATGTATGGGCTCTAGCAGCAATTATTGCTGAATGCGATATGCCAAGAAATGATTACTATAGCTGTAAGAGAGAGAAAGATTCAAAGCAGAGAATACAGCAATATCTAGAGTAGAATAAGATAAAAGGTAAAATGAAATATATGGCTGAGTAGATAATCATTAAGCCTAACCATAGAGCAGAGCATACAATAGACTAAATTGTAAGTTGGATAGGAGAAATAAAGTTTAGAAAGTTGCCTCGTGATGGAAAAGTATTGTTTGAGTGAATAGTAAAAATAAAACCCCTCTAATACACACTAATAAATATTACATTTAAACATTAAACCCCTACATAAACCCTACAAAAACCCAAATAAAGTATGCACTAACAGTCTACATTTATCAATCAAAAACTCAATCAAACTACTGAAAGGATTTTGGGGTTTTGAATCTGCAATTTATGCAACTACCAGACATTCGTGCTCTATCACCAGCCTAATTTGCAGAAATTGGACACTCTGTAGATTTCAGATGATGCGAAGGCGTTTGCGGATGCCACTTTTATGAAGAAAAGGATGTATTATAACATGAGAATCAAGACTATTCAAAGAAATGCTAGTAATATCATATAATGTAATATAAAATAAAATAAATTATAATAAATATACATAACATACTTACTATTCCTTTAAGGGTTTTCTTATAACTATTTGTATTTCTAAGTAAAAACATTTACAAATCTTTTCCCAATTAAATATATATTTAAAGTAATATCATGAAACTGCTAAAAATTTGCAAGAAAATTCGAACTTTCAAAATCGACATCCAAGTGACTAAACTTACAAAGAAAATGCACGAAGTCACCAGAGAACTAGAGGAAAGACAATATATAGGGGCTCAGGGTGTCTAAAACAGAGAGTAATATGAGGGTGTGTTCACTTATGGAGCCACTAATGCCAAGAAGAACCCACTTGATGACATTGATAATGAGAAACTCATTAATGATCTGGAGGGGAAGAAAGCGCTTATGTAGGGTAGAGTTTCATATATTAATATACATATCCAATACATTATAATAATTATTATTATAATAATTTTATGGTAATTAATAATACATGTTGATGAAATTGGACGATAAAAACTATATAAAATGTAGAGTTCATGATAAAAACGAGGATTTAAAGGATTTAGATGCTATCTATGATTCATTAAGAAAGAAAATGTATGAAATACCTGAGTAGAATATCCAATAATAATACTTATTTTTTTATTTTCCTTCTTTTCAATTTAATTATAAACAACTATATAAGATTCTATTTAAATATCCACCGACTATTAACTGAACTGGAGACTGGTGGGAACATAAGATTCGAGGAGGGCAAACCCAGTGACAAATGGTTCCAGAGTTGCAACGAGCTGGCCAAGGGCAGATTCAACCCAGAGCAGATGAAATTCTTCGGCATCACAGGCATTAATGTCACCAGAGTCACCAGGATTCACAACAGGTTCCTTAGGAACAGATTTGAGGAGAAATTGGAGTAACTGGTTGATTTGTCTGATATTTCTTATAAACGCAGTCTGGAATATCTTTTCTATGGCTTAGATCCACATTTACCTAATGAAATGTAAAGAGCTATTCTTTAAATGATCTCAAAATGGGTTCAATGATAAACAACTCATTTTATTGATAAAATTACTAATTTTATAATATGGAGGAGGGATTTAGAACACCCCAAGAATATCAATAAGAATGCGGTTTGCCACTATCTGTATCACTTGTTAACTCCGTGGCTTCAGCTGAAATAGCCAGAATAAACTCTTTTTTCCAGGCTGAAGATGGCTATGCACATATTAGAACAGCTGCTAAAGCTTAAAAATAGACTCAATTCATGATTTAATTTGTTTCTATTAATGTAAGTAACTGATAAAATTAATATGATAATTCAGGATGAGCAGTGAATTGACACTTCAAAAAGGGCTGGTTTCAATTCCATCAGGCTAGGTCTTGGTTTGCAAAGTGTTTTTGAGTAAATGTGTGCCGGACAGCAACTTCCCATATTTTAACCCCAGTCATTCTCCCTCAGAGATCTTCCAAATATAACTTTAACATAGAATTTGGCTTTAGTCTAGTAACTTGCTTGTGTAATAACAAAAAATAAAAATACTGTTTATTTTTATTAAGATCTGGAGGTATGCACCAGTAGACACTAAGTAGTACGCTGGGATGCAGAGTATATACAGAACTAAGGAAAATGACTAGAGATAGAGAATGTGGTTTGTGCTTGACAACGCGCTTATCTTGCCTGAATATCTGGTTGAATTTGAATACACTACTAACCTCAATAAGAGCAATAAAACAAGATGTTACCTAATTACCTATATATTTCATTTAAATAGTAAATTTTACTTAAATATATAGTGGAATTTATTTAAAAAGAGCAATCCAGCAGAAAATGTTAAATCTATGGATACTTTTCTTTGTATATTATACTATTTTTTAAATAAATTTATTCTATAAAATTTTCTATTTAAATTCTTTTGATACAGTTGAGTAACTGAACGAAGACTGCAATAAATTGCTAAACGCTGTAAACGGTGCCTAGAAAGTGCTAGAAAACACCTACATCAGACACGCCCAAAGAGAAGCAATTCGCTCCCTAAATCTCCACTTGACCGCCCTAGACCTAGACAGATCTGACATGGGTTGCTTAAAAAAGACACTTGTGAATTTCATGAGGTCATGCCACATTGAAGAACTTCTCACGAATGGTTTTTAATTCTTGGATGATGATTCTTAAAATAATGCATAATTGGCCATTGAAAACTCCATGCCACCTGAGATACCAGTGCGCAGCAAAATAGATGAGATTAGTGAATATATACTTACTAATATCAGTAGAGAGAAGGATTTCAGTCAAATTGTATACTTGAATTTGTTTAGCCAATAGAGTCAAGAAAATCAAATGCATACTTAACAAAAAGTATATCAAATTATTTATAACACAGAATCAGCACACAAATCTATATTTAATAACAATATCTGATTATAACTATGATAATAATAAATATATAAATGCCTGGAGAAATTAGTAAACCTAAACACTTTAATCCTATCATTCAATGAAATAGAAATGATTGAGGGACTCTAAGAGTGTAAAGTGCTTAAAAGATTAGATTTAAATCACAATTTCATTCGTAAAATAGAGGGACTAGATAATAAAGTTAATCTGTAAACACTTAATCTCACCAACAACTGGATATCTTTATATGTAATATAGAGTTGAATAGTATGTAGTATTATCAAGGCAATTTCTATGGGATATCAGACATAAACATGATTGAACACTTGAGAATACATTGTTAATCTATTAGAGAATTGTCACTAAGATGTAATCCTATATCTGCTAAGAAATCTTATAGAGCTATTGTTTTCACTAAATTAGGAGCTGGATTGGTAAAACTTGATGGTATAGCCCAAACTGATAATCCTATATTATATTATATATTAATTGAATTCTATTTGTTTACTCTTCAAAATATTTCCAAATAAAAAGATCAAAGATAATTTTATATAAATACTATTACTGATAAGGACAAAGAGAGAGTGAGGACCCAGGATTAAGTATCAATAAGCAAGGAATTAATCTATGAAAACGTAAGAGCTCAGATAAAAAAGAGTGAAGGTGGATAGATCACAACCATATCCACCACTCCATAAGATCAGAGTAAAAAGTCCATAGTAAGTCAGAAATCGAATGTTACAGTCAATGATACAACAGACTTAGATTCATAGTTAACTTTCAGTAGTAATAATCAAACTGATTGGGAGAGAAACATTGAAACTTTAGTTTTTATGTAATATCATTCTAAATCTTTCTTATAATATAGGTTGAGTATCAACATAAAATAAAATACTAAAATTAAACTTTGATTTTGAATCATAAAAATTTAACGAAAATAGAAGCATTAGACGCATTCTTAAACCTTAGAAAGCTTTAACTGATTGATAACTGTCTCACTAAAATTGAGGGTTTATCGAAATGCAAATTATTGGAAGAATTGTCTCTTGAGAAGAATAAACTTTAATAAATTGATGGAGTTGGATAACTCAGATATCTTAAGAAATTAGACTTTAACTTAAATTGTTTTAGATTAAAGAATTTGACAATGAATTTCCCTTATTATATGATTAAAAAAAATTTTAATGCAAATATGCTGTTTAATATATAAACAATAATTTTCTTCTACAATTATTAGGTAATTATTTTATGACTTAGGATGCAATAGAATAAAAAGAATCGAAGGTCTAGCCTAACTAGAAAACTTAACACAGCTCTCAATGGAAGACAACGAGATCTCAAACCTAGACGGCCTTGAAAACCTCCAAACCCTCATGGAACTTTACCTGGGCAACAATTTGATCAGTGACATCAAGGAAATAGTTAAACTTAAGCAGCTGGGTAGACTGATTATTTTGGATATTAGTGGGAATAACCTATCTAGAGACTCAAACTACAGGATTTATTGCATTTTTCATTTGAGGAAGCTGAAGGTTCTGGATGGAGTCAGTGTGGAGTCGACGGAGCATATGGATGCCAAGGAGACCTTTGCTGGTAGACTCACTGAAGAAATTGTTAATTATAATAAATTCAATAATCAAAATAAAAATAATTAATAACCCATTGCAAATTTTAAACCTTTAATTTTATTTAAATAATAATTTATAATTCTTGAGAGTAGAATTGGATTAGGAAAGAAACTGAATGACATTAAGGAGTTAGATTTATCATCATGTAGATTAAGAGACTTTGATAATATGTTTGACGAAAGTTTATATCCATAATTGAGAGATTTAAATCTTTCTCATAACAGCTTGGTAACACTCAGAGGATTTGGATATTTGCCTAAATTTTACACATTATAATACTATGAATTTGTAGATAATGATGACAAATTTAAATATTTTAATTACTTGTCTAAATTGAGAATACTAAAGATCAAAGCTAATAGATTAGAGACACTTTTTTGCAAGCCAAACGAAGACGGCTATCCAAAGGGACTATTCGGATTGCCTGTAATTTTATCATTTTAATTCTAATTATTTTATAGGGCCTAGAAGTTTTGGATGTATCCTATAACAACTTGCACGACCTCTACGGTTTACAGTACTCCCCCTTAAAAGACTTGAAAATTTTGAATGTATCGAATAATGACATAGTAAAAGTTGATTTTTTGGAGAAACTCAAGGCACTTAGAGAACTAGATCTCAGTAAAAACAGGATTAGATAAATTGATCAGTAAGCTATCTTAATTGATTATGTGATTATATATTTTACTCTATAGGAATTCATTCTAAAATTTCCATTTGATTACATGTCTGAGACTGGAGGATAATGGCTTGAGGAACCTGTAAAATGTTGAGAAATTGGAGAGATTGCAATCGCTGTTCGCATCTGGCAATCGCTTGGCTGAGTTTTGGGAAGTTGATAGACTATCAGAGTTGCCTCACTAAAAATAATTTTGATTTTGAAATAAATAATAATTAAAATTATAAGTAATTTTAATTAATAGAATATATGAATAATTTCAATAAAAAGCCTCATCTAATGGAAATTGCATTGCTAAATAATCCAATGACAAGAAAACCTAATTATAGAACTGCTATTATCAAACGACTTCCTGCTTTAATTATTCTTGATGGCAAGGAAATATCTCCTGAGGAACGTTAACGTATCTCAGTAATTAATTATTTTTTTTAGATCTATAACTTTGAGTATTTTTATTAAAAAGTATCGAATAAGCTGGAGGATTGATAGGGCCAAGTGGAATGACAGCAGACGGTTAGAAGCCTCAACCCATGATTCATTTCGCCTAATACCCCACTGTGAAGGTTCCAGTTAAATTAAACGCAGTAAACTTCGACGGAGTCTTCAGCAACATGAAGGTATTTCAGTAGGATGCCAGTGGCTCAGTGTAGCAGCAATTAACCTCTTAACAGTAGCAGCAATTGATGATGAATTAGAAAAATTAGATGATCATTGGGGGTGGACCAGGTGGGATTGTGGGTCAGGGCTTAGGAGGTATAAGCGGTATAGGTATAGGGGGAGGTAACAACGGTGGCTTAATGATGGGAGGCAACGACCTGGGCAACATGATATAAGTTAACAGTATAGGAGGGGATTTCAATGGTGGTCAGCCTATTAGTGGACTGGGCATGCAAGGGAAACATGATTCAAATAATACAAGAAGACCAAGTACTAAGACAAACCAGGGTGGTGGGGCTGTAATAGGCTCCTCACAATCCTCTATTCAATAAAAAGACAAGTAGATGATCGGCAAAACTGGTTGTAAGAAGTCATGATTTCTATTATTAATATTTATTATAGAGGGTTTTAAACCGCCACAAGCTCAGAGAAGATATTGATTAAACGATATGAAAAACATCATAATTTTACAACAAATTATAAGTAACTATTGATTAATACAATTCAAGTATTATTTTAAGAGCTTCGTAGTAATTCTTAATTTATAAAGATATTGAGAATAATTATATACTAAATTCTCCAATTTTAAATAACATTTTTTGTTTTTTATCGCAAAATTTCCCTAATCAACTAAATTCCTTATGTAACCTGATGAAATGTTTAATTATTTTTACTTTATTATTGAAGCATCAAATCAATAAAATGAAATAAATTAATTTAATTTATCTTAATAATTTATTCTTATCTAATTATTCATTATTTTAATGTCAAAAAGCTAGAAAGACTTCACTGTCATTAATAAACTGGGTAAGTTTTCATGCAATTTTTTATATGAACCATTATTTCTTATACAATAAAATTATAAAATATATTTACTGAATTGCTTATTAGGAGAGGGAGCTTATTCACAGGTGTATAAAGTTAAGAGATTATCAGATAGTTAAATTTATGCTCTTAAGAAAGTAAGTAAAAAAGTGGGTTGTTTCCCAGATCAGAGAAGGAATTTATACGTTTTTATAATAATTTAAGGGAAATTTCTTAATCTCTGCACTAACATAGAATAAATGGCAATTAAAAGCTTAAAATTAGTCATTTTCATGATAAAGCTACCTTATCCATTTAAATTCTCTATATTGTTGTTCACTCATAATTATTATAACGTTTAATTATAGGTTTCTCTGGATCCACTCTCTCAAAAAGAAAGGGAAAATGCTTTGAATGAAGTTAGAATATTGGCATCTATACAACATCCAAATGTTGTCGGTTACAAGGAAGCGTTTTTAGAGGAATAGGAGAAATATTTATGTATAATTATGGAATATGCAGATGATGGAGACCTCTACCAAAAGATTATTGAATTTATAATAAATATTTTTGGAAAGGTTTATACAATAAATATAATCAGTGTATTTAAGAGTAATTTTAGAATTGAACACTAAAGGAATAGTACATTATTTGATGAAGACACAATATGGAGATATTTTATACATATGGTTAGGGGGCTTAAAGCTCTGCATAAATTAAAAATTTTTCATCGTGACATGAAGAGTGCCAATATTTTTATCAACAAAAATGGAACAGCAAAGCATTAAAAAAATATGCATAAACTTAGTTCATTTTGATTTGAAACTTTTCATTTTATCATTTATAAGAATTTAGCTTGGAGACTTGAATGTTTCAAAAGTGGCAAAGAAAGGCCTCCTCTATACATAAACAGGCACTCCTTACTATGCAAGTCCTGAAGTCTGGCAAGACCAACCCTACGACTAGAAATCCGATATGTGGAGTTTGGGTTGTGTCCTTTATGAAATCGCCACTTTACAGCCACCCTTCAAAGCAAACGATATGGACGGGTTATTCAAGAAAGTGTTGAAAGGTTCTTATCCTCAGATCCCTGAACAATACTCAGGTGACCTTGCTAAAATTATCAAGAAACTTATATGCGTGCATGCTAGTGGTAGACCAAGTTGTGATTAAATACTCAATAATCCAGTTGTTAAGAAATGGTGTACCAAGTTGGGAATATCTTCAGAAAATGGTGAAATCGAAAATGAAGAGCACGTAATTGTAAGCGATGGCTTGGGAGGAAATTTAGCACTTTTAAGCACAATAGTATTGCCAAATAATCTCAAATTGTTAACAGATAGGCTGCCAAAATCTAAATATGATGATGACTCTAGAATGACTAAATCCTTTAAGAATATAATAAGGGAGGAGACTAGCCCCTCGAGTCCTACTGATGTAGAGGATAATAGTAGAAAGTACAGGCCGAGAATTGAAAAATCCTAGAATCCTCAAATTAAGAAAAAGAAGAATTAGTAAATAATCAAAATATTTTTGTGTATTAATATTTATAATAATTAATTTCCGCATATATAAAACTTCAAAAATATTAATAAGATTTGATATCCGATTGAATAATAAAATTTTGAGATAGAACGATAAGTTAATGTTCTATTATAAAAATATAATTAACATTCATTTATTAATTCAAAAATATTATATTAACCACAAGTATATTGAAAAACACATTTTTAAAAATATATAAGTATATATTGATGAAATTTACTTTATTAAACTATCGCATAACTTATAATTCAGAAAAAATTAAGATTATTAATTTATTCTATAATATTCATATCTAGATTTATATATAAATTACGAGTAATTTTCTATACATTTATTCATTTACCAGAAAATTCAATTATTCAAATTAAATCCTTTAATCGACTTAGACAATTAAAACCAAGCAAGTTCAAGAAGGTCAGCAATTTCTCAAGATAGAAAGCCCCTGAAAAGAAACGCCTCGGAAACCCTCCGCATTAACATCCAGCAATCAGACCCTTCAAATTAGCATTCAACACCCCTCGTAATATCAAAATCTCCAAATAAACAATCAAATCCTTCAAACCAGTCTTATGATACGAAGCAATCTAATTCAGTCAACTATTCAAGTTAATAATCTGGTGTGCCCAATAACTCGAATTAAAACAACAATAACAGTCATGTTAATTTGCAAATTATACCATAAGCTCAATATTTACCAGAGAGGAATTTGAGAGATAAGTCATAAGTGAATTACCTAGAGACTATCAGAGAAAACGAAAAACCAATTTTACCTTTGCCCAGTTCACACATAAAAATCCTTGAAAAAAGAAGTAAGAAACAATAAAATTAGCAATAGTAATCGTAATAGCTAAGGAAGATCAATCGAATAAGTAGCTAAGAAAGTGTTATGACTTCCTCCCCATAAAATGAGCAATAGTACAACGGTTCGTAAAATATTTTTGAGAACAGCGATAGCGCTCCGAACCTTATGATTTCACCATAGAAAAAGCAAATTAATAACTAGAAACATTTATACATAGAAGAACAAAACCTCTCTTCACAGACTTAGCTATAACCAGTCTAACAATTGTCCTCCAGTAAAAACAACAATTTACTATAGTCTAACATCAATAATACAAGCCAAGTGAGCGTTTCACAATCTCAGTAGAATTCCATCTAGGCTAATAATCATTCACATATTAATTCAGGGACATCAAGAAATTTAATATCAATCGCAGATAACAAAGCCAATGCTGATTTAAACCCAAGAAATGCTAATAATAACAGCACTTCTGGTGTCAGTCAAGTTAAAGCGAAAAATTACAATAGTGTCAAATATACTTAAGGGAAGAGCTTAATATCTCCAGTTGAGTATTAGGATTTGAGACAGCAGTAGCAGCTTAGTTCTACTGAAGATAAAGTTATACTGTAGAAGCAGTTATATAATTATACATTATAATTGTGGATTTTTTTAGAGATCACTGAAATTGCAACATTTTATTGTTATAGAGAAAAGAGAACATAGCAAGTCACTAATCCTAGATGGTTCAAGACATTTCAAAAGATGAGCTATACTCACATCCAATGAACGAATATTTGAATGAAAATAATGGAATGAATAGTGGTATGGCTTCAAAGAGACCAAGAAAGAGAGGGCCACTTATCGCATAGAATCACATGTTCCCACCCTTAGACAGAAGCACCAAGAATTAGAGTGAAACTAGGCTGCTCAAATTACCTGATATCAAGGGGACTAGCAGGCAGAGCAATCAAGTAAACTTATTTGATGCACTTAAAGTCTTCCAAGAAATTAACTTAATCTATTTTTCATCATTTAAGTATAGATGAGGTAGGTTCATATAGCATTCATCCAGTGAATTCAATCCAATACAATCACAATACCATAAATCAAAACAATCCACAGACCTACAATTACTACACTCAAACCGAGGAAAAGAAAGAATAAGTTCGTTCCAGGTTGGAAATGCTCTATAAAGTAAAGATACCAAAGCAGAAATATTAGCATTAGATTGCCTAGCAGGCATAGTTATAGTAATAATAATAGTTACAGCAGTCATCAAATTCATAGATTGGGAGTAGCTAGGGTAGGAAAAATAATCATCATAATAATAGTAATTGGGAGAATGGCACCTCATAGAATTCATAAAATACCAGTATTACTCTTAAACCAATATCAAAATTATTATTAAATATAATTTGGATAAAATTACCATCATCTTTTCTATTTTCAAGCGGAAAATACAATAAATCAAATAAAAATTCATAATCTTTTCCCAACTATTTGTATATTTTATTATTTTGATATAAAAGTTTAGCAAACAACCAGGAAACATCTAAACTAACTAGAATCTCCCACTAAGAAATAATATCCTGAAACGAGCGTAATAGAACAACTCTGGAATAGGCGCTGGTATAAAAAATATAGGAAACAGTCAAGGGAACAGCATAATTTACAGCAATGGCTCACTCACACCTGGATCTCTGGTTGTTGAGAATAGCGGGCTCCCTGCTCAAAGACCTGGCTGGTGGGGATGAAAATGAAAAGGATAAATTTATTATTCTTAATATCAAATGTAATTTGATTGCTCATAGTTAGAAATAAAAAAGTTTAAAGATTGCTTTTAGCATTGATTTGATTGAATTTTATAATATTCAATTATTTCTCATTCCAATTTAAATGCTATATTTTATTGTGAGGTTAATACTGAATTCAAAGCATTAACTTGTCCCCTTATAAAACCCTATAGATCAATCAAGACACGAAGATTGGGGTTAAGATCAATTAAATTAAAAATTAATTATTATTGGCTAATATTATAAATAATTAGGCTAAAATAAAATTAACACACCCTGATTGGATTATTTTATAAGGACAATTAATCGAGCCAATTGTTTTAATAATTAGCCCAAACATTAAAATTATACGCCAATTATAATAAATTCTTAATTTAATTGTTCTTTACCCCAATCTTCGTGTCTTAATTGATCTATAGGGTTTTATTATCATCAATTCCATTGCTAAAGATAAGTAAATCTTTATTAATAATATCATTTAACTGGCAATTATTTGCCTCATGACCAAATTTATTACTATTATTATGTCTATTTTAATTAACTCTACCACCTGCGGTTGTGTGAATTCTGGAACTTACATTTGATAAGTTTTGCTTATGATCTTAGATTAGATTCGAATTTATGAATGAAGCATGGATTTATTTAGAATACTATCTTCTGTGTTTTATATGCTATGAGAATATTTAGTTTCTAGTCTCTCTTGAATCTTTTGCAAAAAGTAATTTTAAAATAATCCTAATATGGCTTAAATTACAAAAACGTCTCCCCTTTAATGCAAATGTTGCAATGAATTGCAATTTACAGCTTAAGTTAAATGTAGTTCTTGAGTTAAAGATTTATTAACACAAAATATTATAAACTGATACATTGTTTCATTTTCACAAATACTTGACTGGCTTGCCCTCTGAGCTGTAGCCAGTGTGACCCTTGCCCTGCTCGTAGCCAATTTGTAGCTCTGATACATCAATAGCATCATGAATGAGATCCCACTTGCCCTTGTTGGTTACGTGATAGATTCTGACCACACCACCAGAGGCTGAGTCCTTGTAGGTGGCTGAGGTGATGGCTCTGATACCGAGTTGGACGGCTTCATCGAGGGACATATCATAGCGATAGTTTGTGTCGAGAACACCATAGGCGAAAGTACCACCGGAACCTACTGCGAAAAGTCTGCCTCTTAGTCTGGTGGCATTAATATTTAAAATGTAATATAAGACCACTTTTAAGTTTTAGTAATTTACTTTAAAATAGGCATCATCATCGATATAATAGAGACTGGCTCCAGTCTTATCTGATCCAGTGAACATAGTTCCCATTGATAAGCCTTAACCTCTATATAATTTTTCATAAATTTCTTTAAATTAATTGCATTTGCTATATTGTCTCATGATTGAAGCCAACATCATAGATGCCATGGCGACTGATGGCTTTTCTCCATTTCTAAGTTCATAGACTCTGCACTACATGGCGACGTATTTCTCCCAGAACATGCAATCTGCAGCACCACCGGCCATGGTACCCAATAAGAAGTCGTTGATCTCAATGACCTTTCTCACGTTGTTTGATGAGATGAAGGCGCCCATGGTGGCTCTGGCATCGACTGCCACGAGCACTCCCTCTGCGAATTCGAATGCGAGGGTGGTTGTACCCTTTGCGAAATCTGTCAATTTAGGGGCTTTCTCTTTCAATCAAATAAAAAAATATAAGAATATAAAACTAATGAGTATGTCCTAAAGATATTCATGTTAAAATGATTTTGAATTTATACTTAATAGAATGATCTCATGAAGTTGATGCTCTATAACATATAATTAGCTACTGTTCTCAAGTGATGATATAGAATAAAGGGATTCACATTGATTAAAGATTTTGAAAATTTGGTTAATCATGCAATCAACCATATTTTTTAAACTTACATCTTATCCGGGAGCGAGTTTGAAGCAGAAACCTTCTGAAATATATTCACCAGTAGTACCAACTGATTCTTAATTTATTATTATAATTATTCAATATTATTAAACAATCAATCTTATTATTTAAATTTCTATACTCAGAATATCTAAAATTAATTAAAAATTAATTCAGTAAGTTCATGTTCAATATCACTTCTCTCCTTCTGATTGAAATTAGTGAAGGGGGATATTGAGAGTTGTGGGACACTTGAGAAACTCTTAGCGAGACCGAAGTCCTCACTGGCCATAAAATCAAAGTTCATTTCCATCTTAATGCTTATTTTTATCTTTAAAATTCTAACTTAAATTACAAATTATATATTCATGTTTTGTGTTTAATTTTCAAGGATTTACCTCAGAAGCATTAAAAATAATTTATGGAATCATAGTATTTTAATATCAGAAAACATTGTAATATTTTTAATAAAAAATAATAAAAATATCAATTTGTATATAGAGTGAGTTAATTTTGACGAAAAGAGAGAAGGATATTTAAATTTGAAATCATAGCAAGATTATAAGAAATTTGAATTTGATAGATCGGTTATATTGCTATATTTTAAATATCAATTTATAATTATATTGAAAAAAATCAAAGTTAATATGATGTAGTAAAGTTATTAAGAATCAAACAACTAAAATATGTACTCATCTGATCTCATATTAATAAATAATTTAGTAATTTTCTTCACTATTTTCTATAATAATAAATAATTTAAGATCCCGCAGGTACAGATAATTCATTTCAAAGGGGTATTTCACTTGACACATCGATGGCTAAGAGCTATAAGCAAGGGAGCATGAATCAGAGAGAACAAGGGGCTAACGAAACTTGCAAAATTAATGTCATTGTGCGAATCAGACCTTGCACAAACGCATATCAGCAAAATTTATTATCAAATTAATCAATTAAGGTTCAAATTTATATTCGAAGTGATTCGAATATATTGCAAAATTAAAGTAAGGATCATTCAACTTGACATCTTCTTAACTTTTCTTAAATTTTAGCTAATAATCAATCGATTTTATCGAATGCTTCAGGTCTTATCGGCAATACTCTCAACAATAGATGTATCTCAGAGATCAAGGACAAGAAGACTATCGTAATCATTTGAAAGTTTAATCATTATAAAATTGTACGAATATTTTAAGTAAAAAAAACAATGTAATCTCAGGTGGGAAATCCAATCAAGAGACTTACACATACGATTACGTGGGAGATGAAGACTGCCAGCAAGATGAAATTTTCAAAGTTGCGGCACGACCCATTGTTGATCAGTGCCTACTTGGTTACAATGGAACAATCCTCGCTTATGGCCAGACAGGCTCTGGGAAGACTCACACTATCCTGGGAGACAGCAAAAGCTAAACTTATAATGATAAATTAAAATTATATTTTCTTTTTATATATTGCCCTTATACAGTGTGATAAAGGGAAGAAATTTATTTAAATTTTAATGATTAGAATCAGTGTCAATTTTAGGTTATAAGATTTATCTAAATTAATTAGAAAAAAATTCAAAATATCAGATATTTACAATTGCTTTGTAATTCTATCAAATCATAGGCACTATATAAAAACAAATCTCGATTCAAAGCATTTAAATTTATTTAAAGCAAAAAGACAATTTTTGTGAACTAAGCTGCGATTAAAAAATTTCCTTTAATAAAATTAAGATATTTCAAAATTTCTTTTCTGATATCCAGTAATTAATTAATTTTAATGAATATAACTGACACTAAATAGAATGCTAAATTACTTAAATTTAATCTAAAAAATATATTTTATTAAAAATACCTGCATTAAAATCATAATTTTATGAGGTGTTGAATAATCAAGATGAAAATGCCATGAATATTGATCAAATTAGCAGCAATCTCAGCTAATCTCTGCTTTCTTCCTAATTCAGCAATCAATACCAAAACTTATATATTTGATGATTATTCAAATACTTTTTTTGTTATAATTGTTGTTCTTTTGGGGGTAATGTAGCCATTTTAAATATGATAAATTTAAATTAACTATATAAAGGATTATTTATACTAAGAAATATTTAGAATTTTAGCTTAAGCCAAGGAATGTAGCGATTATTTATAATGAGTAAGAAAAACTAGTCTGAATTATGTAAAAATATCAAAGTTATATACAGAAGTACCTCAACTGATTGGCATCCCTACTTGCTACCTATTGAGCATTCCAAATCTGTAAAAAAGTAAAATTAATCTCAGTAGACGATAATAACTACCTCAACAATAATATGATCTTAATTAATGGAAGACTTCTCATTATAAAATAGAATACGACAAATGAATGATTATAAGAATATGATAAAAAATAAAAACATTAGTTATTAGTAGTTTTTTTTATTTAAAAAGATAGGCAACGTTTCTATTAATCAATTATTCTTCACAGTTGTCACATTTATTCTAAATATTTGTTCTATTTCCTTTACTTTCTGCTCTTCCTTGAATGACCAGCTCAAGTTTATACTCAAGATCATGCACTCAGATGAAACAGTATTTGCGCTTTGCACCTTTGCTAATATTACTAGAATATGAAAAGTATGATTAATTAGAAGTGCAATACTAAAAGTTAAATGTTTGTCCCTTTGTCACTCATGCAATTTATTTTTACTCTATTTAACGATAAAGCTAAGTAGAATATTTAAAATGTCAAGATATGAAAATAACTAACAAGAGATCATTCTGATGTTCATAACGAATAAAGAAGTTAATTCTTTTAGAGTCTTATTGAGACTTCCAGGAAAGAGTCTCAAATGTTAAAAGAGAGATTAATTAAAAAATAATGAGCAATACAATTTTTTAAGACAACTATATATATTCCTTCAACAAATGAAGTCTTCACTAATAATTTATTTTTAATTAGTTGCGAATAAGTGTGTGAAATAGCATAATTAAAAGTAATTGATAAATATTCTTAAAGGTTATCCCTAAAACTATATTTTTAAGATTTTGCAGTATTAAATTTAATTTTACTATACATATAAGGTGGTATTAAGAAGATAAAGCAAGATTTTGCAAGTACTTAGAAATGTATTGATATATTTTATGATTAATTTAATTTAACAAATGGTTAAAAATTGTTAAATAGCTCTTAGATTTTAACATTATGAATAAAAAATCCAATATTAAAGTTAAATGATTTAACCTAAGATATTATTAAATTTATTTATTAATATATAGCAAAATATTTCTCTAAGAAACCTTGCTATATTAAATTATTTTCCAATTTGAGAGAGTAGATGAATGGTTTTGTATAGTAGACTGTAATGAGTTATTTGGGCTCAGCTGCTAAAATACTTGAGCAATTTTGAATAATCATGTCTTACTTTTAGTGAAAAGCAAAATAAAAAATGATATATATATAGAAGTCAGCCGAATAAATATGTTCAAATATGGCTATGAAAAAAATATTAGTACACAAAAATACAATTGTGCAAACCGATCGAGAACAATCATAAATGTAATTACTATTATTTTGAGGATAAATGAAATAAGCAATTTAAAAGGTTTGATTTATAAACTATATTACATTAAAAATAAAATACACTCATGCAACTTAAGATTTCTTATTAATTTTAAGAAGATTCAAAATTTACCCTTCAAAAATGCTTTAAAACATTTACCCAGATTGTGAGATTTTAAATCTAAATGGAGGAATTCCTGCTCTCAATAAGAATGAGGCTGGTATATTACCAAGATCTTTTGAGTATCTCTTCCAGTAGATTCAGCGCATCAAGAATCAATATCAATCGAAAGCTGAGAAGGGTAAGCGTTCAGCCAGGAAATCTATGGCCCCTTCTCATATAAACTTGCCTTCGTTTAATGAGAAATGTGAGAGAGTGGAGTTTGATGTTAAGTGCCAGTTCCTTGAAATCTACAATGAAAACATTTACGATTTGCTTGACACTTCTATTGATAAGAGACTGAACATTAGATAGGACCAAGACAAGGGTATCTATGCAGAAGGTGGCAGAGAAGAAGTTGTTCATAACTTGCAAGATGTTATGGCATTAGTTGTCCTAGGTAATAGGAACAGATCTGTTGCAAGCACTTAGATGAATCGCCATAGTTCAAGATCACATGCTGTTTTTATCACTAATTTGAAGACTATCGAATATCTTGATAATGGCAAGTAAAACGCTAAAATTTCAAGATTCTATATTGTTGACTTGGCCGGTAGTGAAAGATGCAAAGATACTGGAGCAGAGGGTATCAGATTGAAAGAAGCTTCCAATATCAACAAGAGTTTATCAGTACTTGGAAATGTTATTAATAAGCTTGCAGATAATGCTAGATTAGGAGATACCAAACCTAAGAGTCATGTAAACTACAGAGATAGTAAACTGACTTATCTATTGCAAGACTCCCTGGGAGGTAACTCAAAGACTGTCATGATCTGCAATAGAGCTTTTATTTTTGATAAATTTGTCTAACATACTCTATGAAATATAATTGAATGTTAACCCCCACATTTAAGCAATGAAAGAAACTAAGAACTCTCTACAGTTTGCTTAAAGAGCTAAAATGGTTCAAAACAAAGCAGTCATTAATGAGGACACAAATTGTGTGGAGTTTTGGAAAAACAAATGTCAATTGCTTGAGCGTCAATTCTCAAGGACTGGTGGGAACAATCAATCTTTTTCAAAAGCGAATACTCATTCAAAATTCAACGACTAATCCCTGAACGACTCTGACTATTTGTGTTATAAGTGTCAAGGTAGTAATACCAAAAGCATTAAAAATCAAGATCAAGGAGATTATGAGAAAATGAATGTTGATCATCTTAAAACTATCAAGGAACTTGGAAATCAACTCAAAGAACTGAAGAAAAAGAATTTTACAAAAGATATTAGCTATTTATAAAATGAATGGAAAGGATAGATTTGCAGTAATTATCAGTTAAAATTTAATAAAAGATTAAATGATAAAAGAACAAATGGAATGCTAATGTTGCAAATTACCCTTTGTAATAGAGAAAGTTATTCATCGTTAGCCACATATCTTAAGTGCATGCTGGCATACTATGTGTAAAGAATGCTGTGATTTAGTGATTGATGTGAGAAAGTAAATAAAGTGCCCAACTTGCAAAAATTACACTTAAGTCGGCGAAAATATTGATACTCTGCCAATTAACCACAAGCTTCTCAATGAGATATTTCTGTATCAATCGCAAATTGGCTAACAAAAGTAGGCTATTAATTCACGTTAAGGTAATTCTCATTAACTTTACAAATCTCACTCACCTCGAGGTAGATACCAAAACAATTTAGAAAGTTTCAACTCGGTTAAGAATTATGTAGCTTAAAATTAAAAGTAACTCCAAGCTTCTCCTTCAATATCATAAGATCAACAGCCAGTTATTAACTTGCAAAACCATAAATCAGATACACGTTCAGATTCCAGACCAAGTTTACTTTAGGATGTCCCATGCATTTCTTAAAATTCCAATTAAAATTAAGCTAGTTTAATGATTAAGTTCGATAGCTAATGTAACATTCATTAGGCTCCTTATCAAGCTTTCTGTGAAACTGATTTACAACTTCTCTGCATAGAGTGTATAATTTCTCCAGAACACAAGCCTCACAATGTATTGAAAATTGACTAAGCTTATGAAAAACTTGTCAAACTCCACCTTGAAAAATAAAATAAACTTAACCTAGAAATTTAAGAGCTTGGGATTAATTCGGTCGATGAAGTTTTTGCTTAATTGCAGAAGAGAAAAGACTAAATGGAATAAGTTGCTTCAGAAGTCATTTCAAAATATATAAAGTTTACTGATTACCTACATTAAAAAATAAACAAGCGAAAAGAAGAAATGATTGATATTATCAATAATAAATTAAAGAAGGAAATTAATATCATAGAAAATTACGAGGGAGATATCAAGAATACATTAAGTATGATTAATTTTGATAAAGTTGAATTGAGTGCATCAACATAAGAAGAAAAACTTAAATTTTTGGAGGACTAAAAAGTTTTTAAGGATTCACGATTAAGTTAAGAAGAGTCATTAAAATCTAAAATCGATCAAATTAGTAGTATCGGATCAACATCGATATAATATTTTACTTAAAATAGGAAAACTTTTATTTTGCTATAATTGAAAGCCAGTTTAAAATGGGAGAGGAGCTGCATTTTTTTATAAACTGCTTTAAAAAGAGATTGAGAATAATTCAATAACAAAATCAAAATCAGTACTCTCATGAAATGAGCAAAACTAATGCTTCAAGCACAAATAATTTCATTCCAATTTCATCCGCGTTATATGGTCAAAAATCTAAAGAAAACAGCGAAAAGAAAGGATCGGCAAAGCGACTAAAAAGCTAAACTTCAATAAATCTAGATAAAGTATAAAGCCCAGGGTCCCCTCTAACTAGAGCTTAAGACACCAACGAGGATAGCGTTTTATAAAATACCATTAATACCAATCATACAAACTCAGTTCAGACATTGTTGAGCCACTAAGGCCTGACTGCAAATAGTTTTAGCATGAATCATAATAGAAGTTTATAAAGCAGCAAACAAAATATTAAAGAAAAGTCCAAGGAGGCTCAAAAGTATTAGTCAACAAAGAGTCAGTAGAAATTATTTCAGAACTTCACACAATCGTTCTTGAAATAGTAAACCCCTCAGAATTTACATAACTAAAGCCAAATTGAAAGTTAACGAATGATTGCAGGTTAAAAGAATAAACCTTAGAGATTGTATCAAACATTCAAAAACGATAGTGATAAATTTAGAAATACTTATTCACAGAGCTCGAAGAACACTCCAGCTAACTATAGAATGCATTAATTTAAAATTTAAGTTTTGATAAATGCAAGTAATTGAAAATCAGACTAGTTTTAACCAATCTCTAGACACTCACAACAATACTTTCCTGCCCTCAAAACCAAAATAAAGTGAAAAATAACTTCTCGATTTATCGCTGAACTAAATCCTTTCAAACACATTAAAACCCAAAACTTAAAACCCAGATCAAATCCTTATATCTTAATCTTCAATGTAAATAAGTTAACCAATCTCTAATTCTCAATATTATGAGACTTCAAGGAAATTTAACAATACCGCACTTGGCCCTTAAAGTTAAAATTAATTGTAGTTGAGAACACCAAGAGTTAAAGATTCCAGTTCTATCATTCATTAAAATTAAATATATACCCTCATTTTTAATAAAAAAGTAAAAATTATAAAATTTATATTAGAATTAATCAATTTGTTTTTCTTATAAGATATTCAAATTAATTAGAATTTTTTAAATATTTCTATTTGCGATTTTATTTTATTTCAACTTTTCAATTGCTTTTATGTTTTAATTAAATATATACATAAAATCTGACAATTAATATAGAAATTTGATAAATTTTTTGAAACAAATATATCAGCGGATTTTCAATAAATATTATTGATTACTAAAGCATATTAAGGAATTGCTCAAGCGAAAAAGCTCTTAGCAAGAAGACAAGTCAGATCAAGTGATAGACAGCAATAGTTAATGAGCAGTGATTTGTTAATAAACTAAGGAGGAGTTAATGACTCTGAAGCTTTAGGTGAAGTAAATCTAGTGAAAGTTCAAGGTTAAAATTCCTTCAAAAACACTAAAGACTAATCACATGTGCACAGATAGCTGAACGATATAATCAAAGAGCTGAAAATTACTGAAAACTATAATAGCTCAAGCAACAGCTCAGCAAGCCAACACAACTAAAATTTAGCTGAAACTAATTCATAGAGAGTAAGTAGTAAAAACACGAAAGCCAATGTTTTACCACTTTAAGAAGAGAATCAATTTTAGGTGAAACGAAAAATGACTCACAAACCCAATTAAAACCAGTATCAAAGTCCAATAAGAGGCAACGACGAGCTCTCTCACTCTTACTCTCAGAGCTTTGTGATTTAATTTGAGGATTCAGTACCAAACACAGCTTTGAGACCACCTAAACAAACGATTGATCTGTAAAGTTCAGATGTGAAGCAGACTCAGATACAGATTAGTACGGAGAAAAGTAACAGCAAAAGCTAGTACTATGGCAGCACTTTTGACTATAAAATGACTAGCATTAATAGATCGAATACTCATAATCATTATAATTAGGGAGCAATTGCTGCCAATAGAAATCTCTCTGGCATTGTGGAATACCAGAGTGCAGAGAAAATTAAAGAATCGCATCATTTACTATCTGTTGGGTCCAATGATAAGAATGGTAAATTGATACAAAATATGATAAAAGTAAATATTTTAGATGCGTAAAGTCCGTTTATTTGTGGATTGTTTATTTTTTAATAAATTGTCCAACCAGAAATCCAATTCTACACGCAAGAAATGGGACATACCCTCAGCAAACTCGAAGAAACTCTACCTCGGAGATGACTGCGATGACAACGAAATGAATACAGACGAATTTGCAGACATTATTAGAAACATTGATGGCTGCTATACCTCAACTGGAGGTTAAGCAGGAGGAAACTTGACAGAGACAGATTTGAGAATAATCAGGAAGAAAAGTGGTGGATACGATGTTAGTGAAGGGATTGTTAATTTGAGACAGATCACTTAGACACCTTAGCTTATGAAACCAAGCTCACATGCCAATATTACATTGATTAATATAATTTTAGCATTGAAAATGGATTGTCTATACATTTCAGTTTTAATTATAGTTATACTTAGTTGCATTGAATTAATAGACAAGCAAGAAAAAACAGAATTTATAAGAATTTAGCAATATTTTTACTTAAAACACATCAAAATTTACGAATGAAATATAATTCTCTATATTTGTATAACTTTTAGGGTAATTCTTAATCTCTTAGGGGTGATTAATTGTTATAGTAGTAGTTGATAGAAAATAAAAATAAATAAAATAAAATATGAACAATTAAAGCGCTTAAATTTCCGCAGCAACCACCAACACCCTCAACAAATCAGCGACTACTGACAACACCCAGAAAATGGTTAATGGTACAGCATCAGTTGGTGGAGCCACTACAACTACAAATCTTAACTAGTCACAGACCATGCCAACTACCAATACCAACCTCACATCAAACACAAATGTTAATGGTAATGTGAGTTTACAGCAAAATGGCACATAATAAGCAAGTACTCAAGGAGGCAATATTGGGTCTGCAGCAGGTAATGCTATTAAAAACACTAATCAGTAAACCACTGTTAATACTAATGTGGGTGCTGGCACTGGATCTGTTATTAATAGTACTAATAATAATCAAATCACATAATAGCAATAATAATTAAAAAACACATAAAAACTTGTTTAAAAAAGTGAATTGCTACAAATCTATGCAAGCAATATTATATTTCAATTAGATTATAATAAAATATAATGTTGCTTTAATTTTATTTCTTTTTCTTTTGAAGACTTTAAAAAATAATAGAGTTAATAAAATCTAATTTAAAATTTTTATACTTTTTCTGACTATAAATTTTGATTTTCTTTATAACTAGAACTTAGACTATACCTTGATTTAAAGACGAAAGATATATAATGGTACAAATAAAAATTGAAATTTTAAAACAAAAAAATGATTGATTAATTATAGTGATTTGTAGAACCATAAATTCAAGGCTTCAAAAAACTTGAGTTTGAAGTTTTAAATAGGTTTAGTAGAATGTGAATGGATTGGTGAATAATACAGCCACTACCAATTCTAATCTATAGACCCAACCCAAACCATCAATCCAGGGATCCACTACTTCAAACCTAGTTTAAGGAGGAGGCAATACCACAACAGGCCTCAATAACTAAGTTAACAACACTATAAACCCCAAATTGGAAGAGACCAAGACTCAAATCAACTCAACCACTACTGCATCTGATTTGAATAATTCCAACACTTTACAGTAGCAACAGTAAAATAATCTAGTTAATGGAACTGCAGCTACAAAGCAAGGAGCCTAAACTACAACTACTGCAACTTTGAACAATTCAGCAACTGCTAATGTGAATTAATTGCAGTAAAACTCAACAAATGTACAGGGGAATGCCTCAAAAACTGTAAACCCATTGACTTAGAGCCAAGAAATAGCAGCTGGTACTTTGATACAAGATAACAAACCAAACCCCAAACAACAATCAATTAATGCACCTACTACTAATACCACATAGAATACTTAGGGAACTATTAAATAACAACAACAAGATTAATATTGATGAGAGGCTAAGAGTTTTTATTAAAATTTACTATAAAATAATTAAAGATTTTATTATTTATTAGATCATCTTATAGCAAGTATAATTTAATGATATATGTTAAACTTTTTTATATTAAGATTATATTCACACAAATAATAGACTTTCATAATAATGATGATGTATTTCTCTTTTGGAGTATCGAAATCGATAAATAAAGATTCATTTAAATTCATTTTCAATTAATCAATTTCTTATTACAATCATAACCATAAAGTGACATTATTTCATAATTTTTACTAATCTATCAATAAATAAAGTCAAGCACTCAAATCACAGATAAAAACACACCTGCCTAAATAAATAACAACACAGCTTCTACCAACAAACAACAACCCACAACTACCACTACTTAGAACAATCAAATGCAAAAGTCCTCATCAATAGTAGTGCCACAAGAGCAGCTGGTCACAGATAAAGATCTCTAGGGCAAGACCCCTCAGCAGCAAAGAGAATTCCTTGAAGCCAAGAAAAAGAAGCTCACAGACCAGTTGGGTTTAGAATAGAAGCAGTTTATGAGACAGACAACTTCTCTTGCCAGAAAATCCATGCAGATGAAGAAGGAAAGCATTAAGATTTAGAAGTTGTTAATTTCTGAGTAAATCGAGCAGGATAAGCGCATGTTGAAGAGATACGAGGAGAAGAAAGTTCAGGCTGAAAGAGAATTGCAAGTTGAAGAACAAAAGTTAAGCTAAATAATCACAACAATATGTTAATTTTGTTTAAGCGGCAGTTCAAGTTAAGTTAATGTCAATGCCACACCTTCAAAGACAGGTACCAATGTCTCAACTGATAAAGTTTAAAACACTCCATTGACAACTGATAACTAAGCTAAAACTGGAACTGCAACTACAGACCCAAAGAATCAAACTCCAGCCAAGTAAGACCCAAAACAGTAAAATACTACTCCTGCAGTCAAATCAAACCAGATTCATGTAAAATTACAGTCTGAAATTGAGATCTTGAAAGCCAGAATCATAGAGAGTGAGAGAATCAAATTAGAGTTAGAGGAGCTCATTGAAGAGAAGAGTGAGATTATGAAGTCTAAGAGTGAATTACAAGTTAAGAATGATGGTCTAAGTGTTGGAATTTAGAGACAATCAGAGGAACTTAAGAGGCTTGATAAACTTTTATCAAATAAATGTCATGGGACTTATTAAGAAAGGAGATGATTAATTAATATTGATTGTTTACTGAAGTAGAGAAGAAGAAGCAGGAGGAAGTATAGGCACTCAAAGCTCAAAATAACAAAGCTCTAGATTCCTTAAGAATCTTGAGTAAAGTTGAGACATCCATTAAGAATCACTACTAGGACCAGGAATTGAAGTCACTTGAGCTTCAATTTATAATATATTTTTTTGTGATGTCATATAACTTAAAAAATCTATTTCATATAGGATTTAACTTTAAGTAAATATGCAGAGTTGTAAAACAAAATCAAGACTCAAATTGTACTCAATCAAGACTAATTAGATTAGGAAATTTAAGGAACTTAAACTCTCAAGGCAAAGGCAGATAGTCATAATGATTTAAAAGCCTTAAGAGATGATATATAGGTTACCAAGGATTAAATTGCAAAGGAACAGGATAAAATCAAGAATACTGAATATTGTGTTTTTATTTTCTTATACAAGATTATGGCAGAAAAAGTAAGGTTACCCATGTAATTGACCTGTCTTTTGATATAAACACTTTTATTTTTATCTACCTGAATAGCAAATCATAAACCTCAATTCTAAGATTTAAGAGATTGACATCCTTTATCATAAAGAAGAAGAGAGATCCAGAGACTTGAAGCAGCAGAGATTCGATGTAAATTAACAAATTTTAGATTCATCAAATCTACCTTTGCAATCACAACCCATAGGCTATGACAAACTCGAAGTCAAGTAACTAAACAAACAACAAACTTAGTTTAACTCAAGTAGTAAAAGCAACTTCGGGTTGACAAGTACAAACCAAGATTATGATTTGAAGGGTTAACTCACAAGCACTGTGCAAAGCTCAACTCAGGGGAAAGGAGTGCTGAGAAAGTCTCAAACTTCTGGAAGCAGCAACTTATTCGATAATTCTCCAATCATGTAAGTATTTAGTAGTCATGCTTAATTGTACCTTTTTTAGAAATGAAGAGTAAAATTTAATGTCAATGAACAAGAAGCAAAGAGTGAGATTCTAACTTGACAACGAAGCTTATAATCATCAGTAAAATATGAAAGTGAGGGAAACTGAAATTTCTCACGTGGAGCTTGAGGTTCTTTCAGAAAATTACCTGTAAAAGCACGAGCAGCTACTGTAGATTGAGGCAAAGACCTATGATATGTACCTGTTCTTTATCGCAGCTATCACAATCCTGATTTTAGTTATTGTTCAATCAATAAAACATTAAAATAATTAAATAACTACTTAATTGAATTAGATTTATTAATGATTTTATTGAATAATTCATTTTTTAAAGTATATTTTTTAATGTCCTATTATTTACCATGTAATAATTAACATTACGCTTTTCAAATCAATATTATATAATTTCATATAAAAGGTTGAGCTATCAATAGCTTGCTTAAAAATATAATTTCTCTTATAGTGGATGTATTAGTTGACTATTAAGTCTTATTTTTTATACTAATAAAGTTAATGCGTGATCAATTGTCAGCAATAGTAATTACAACTTCCAATAGCCAATTCTTTTTAATTATAAATTTTAATATAAATTCTTTAGCTATAAGGATATAGTCTTTATACAAATTTAGATTTTTCATCCCTTTATAATTACAAAAATGGGATTAAATGTGTATTTTTCATTTCTATTAATTCAATAACATTTACTTCCAAAATTACAAGACCATTGACCCGCTCCCCCAATACTTAAAACTTGCATGTGATTTCGTTTGTTAAAGTATGAAATGGGCTAAGGGTGAAGTTAACAATCTTGTGCAGAAGTTTTGAAGATATGCTATGACACATTCAGCAAACCAATTTTTCATTTAAATTACTACCAGCAAGTTTTAATTCTAGATAATTTCTAATTTAAGAGCTTAAATTTTAATGTTTTTTGTTATCCCTATTAACACATAATACCTGAACTTAAATTAAATTAAATTGAATTTTTTGGTAATAAACTCAAAGAACTGAGGGATAAAGTAAGCGAGGACGACATCGAAACCAAGAAAGCCATAGATTCCGCTCTCACTTTCAGTAATAAAGCCAAACTCCAAATCAACCTAGTAAATAATCGCTACAATAAATTGAAAGCAGAGCTTGATAGATTTTCAGAACGAAACAATTAATCAAATTTAGCACAAAATAATAATGAATTGCAGAATAGTGAATTTGAGGCTGAGATCAATTGCCTTAAGATTATTATTGATTAATAACAATAGGAGATAGACTTCCTAAAATCTAATGTTGAAAGCAATCCATTATTAGCTTTGAAAAGTTGTCAGGTTATTGATTTGGAAAAGAGACTTAAGGAGTACTAGGAAATGTATGGAGTTGAGAAGGATCAATCGATAGACAGGAAAATCAACTAAATTCTTGACGACATAAATGGGTTGATAGCAAGATCTGAAAATCTGTACAATAGCAAGAGAATAGATAGACATAATTAAGATAATTCTTCTATAGATATTGAAATGATCGATACTTCAACTACAAGACCAAATCAGTTTCATAACTAGCAATAATACTCTTAAATCTTTGACACAACCCTTATGAATAGTAGGAGAGATTAAGACTTAGCTAACATCAAAATTCAATATGAAGACTAGCTGGAGACTCTGAGAGGCTAATTGAAAAGTGAATAAGAGAAATGCTTGAAACTAAAGAATTTCTTAACAAATCAAAACGCAGCTGCTTCTTAATGTACCTTTGGTGACGAGATGCTTCATAGCTCACAGATTTCTGGATTGTTTTAGAATAATAAAGGTCAAAGCATGCTTATGGAATCACAAAGAATACCTCAGTCTCAATAACTGTAATCTAGCTAAATCCAAAACCCATTTTTGCAAACTATGCATCTTCCCCCTTCAGGCTAAACTCAAGGAGGCTTTTTGGGCTAGGATGAAATAATATAAGAGGCAGAAAACGATTCTTCTCAATAAAAATCATGCTTTCAATAGATAGATATTGCAGAATATGAAAAGATCTTGAATGACTGCACACTTGAGCTTAACAAAATTGAGTAAGAAAAGTAGGAACTTATATTAATTTATAAGCATAAATTTATCTTTTTTATATATCTTATAGATTCGTCACATTTTAAATTAATTCAAACTTAATCAAATGAATAACGATTTGACTCTTGAACTCCAAGATATAAGAGCTAAGTACGATGCATTACAAACCAAAATTCACTGAATTATGTTTTAATCTTTTGTTTATATTTAACTTTGGGATTTACTTAGGTAAGTGGAGAAATTATATTGAATAAAGGACCAATACATAATTCACATATTTCTATTGCTAATTTTATAAGAATTTATTTATAAACTTATTTTTTATCTTATGAACAATGATTTATTTAAGATTTTGATCATGAATTTTCAAATTTTATCTTAATATGCTTGTATTCTCACATTTTTAATATATCTTTTATCTATTTTAATTTTCTATCCTCAATTAGATAAAACAATACCGTTAAAATACTTATACTTAAAATCTCAATAAAGAAGAGTTTTAATTAGCTTCCTAAAACATAATTTTAGAAACTGAGAAATTCTAAGTTTATCAAAAGATAGAAGAGATTTCCCAAGACTTAGAACAATTGACCCTTGAAAACAATGAAATCTAGAACTTAAAGTGCTAATTAGAGACTTTGGAGAAAGACAACCACGATCTCTAAGTAGAGCTGGAGACTGCGAAGACTGAGCTAGCCAGTGCAACCAGTACTTGCGAGTACTATCTCAGCGACACATTCCCCATGTTGCAGAGAGAACTAGCGAGTGTGGGCAATGAATACGCATTGCTCCAGAAGGAACACGAGCAGCTTAAAGCTCTCCAAGAAAACAACCCAGGAATGTCAGAGCTGCAGTCTAAAATATCTCATCTCCAAAACTGCCTCGCCGAAAAGGAACAAGATTTAGAGAAATTAACTTAAGCTCTGGAAAAATCAATGGCATCCATAGATGAATAGAAAAACTACATACAAAACATCAATTAAAGCTATCAGGCAATGGATAAGGAAAACTAGGAGCTGAAGGATCAAATAAGTATGTCGAATGAAATTATCGATGAGTCTGAGAAATCCTTGTAAGTTTCTGAGAAGCAAATTTAAAGGCTAAACTTTATTCATTAAATGTAGTGGATATTATTAATTTTTTTTCTTAAATAATAGTAAAAAGCGTATAAAACTTTTATAAATAAAAAATTCTTACTCTTATTTGTAATTTAAAGATAGTTTTGAAATTTAATCATTATTATTAAAAATAACTCTGAAATTGCCAATGCCTTTTTATTATCTTTGCTATAATCATTTTTATTTCTTTATTTTCTCATGTTTTGATTTATTGAATAATACCCACATTTTCTTACTATATTTATAACTTTTGCTATTTTAATGACTATCCTAGATTCTTTCTATTGATATTTTTATTGATATTATTATTATTATTTATGGTAAGTTTAGAAAAAGAGCTGTCAATTCGTGACTCCAATTACAAACTTGAAGAGCAAAAGTTCAAAGAAAAGTTGAAGGATGCTAACACTAGGATTTCCAGTCTGGATTAGAGCTGCAGGGAACTTAGAAACGAAATTGAGCACTTCAAAAGCGAGAATTAGTAACTGACTGCATCACTGAAAGAGAAGGAGAAAGAACTCACTGATACCAGGGCTAAGTATGTTACATACAAGGAAATGACAGTTAAGTAAAAAATAATGGGCTTGAATAACTTGATTTTATATGATTAAAGAAATAATGGGGAGTGCTTTCATAATAGGAGTAATAGAATTTTATAAATTTAAGGGGTAATATGAAACATGTCTGAAATTAAATAATAGAGAAGATATATTATGCACATTTAATATTTCACAATTTTAAAATTAACTGGTTTTACTACGTTATGTTTTCAAAAAATTTTAATTATATCAAAATATTTATATTTTTAGTCATAAAATTTATTTATAATGCTTTGTATAAAAGATGTATAGTAGGTTTTAATAAATTTTTAAAATCGTAAATGATATATTGTATTGTAAATCCACACACATATTTATGAAATCACTACCCAAAAATTACTAAAGTAAATGGATTAGATGGAAGAGACATACAAAACAATCACAAAGTACAGATCCTCTTAGGTCACTAAAACAGAGACTAATGAGCAGCTTATCGTTAAATATCGCAATGAAATTGAACAGCTCAAAGATATAAAAAACATTTACATAATAATTATCACATTTTAGATAGAGAGGAACATATCTAGTCACATAATTATTATTGTAATTCCACTAAAAATTGTTTGAAAGATTACTTGAGAAAGAAAGAGTTGGAGATTCAAGGGAAAGAGAAGAAATTGCAATCACTTGAGGAGTTCAGATTGAGATTAATCGAGAAAGATAAGGAACTTAAGAGAGTGCATGACTTAGAGAAGGAAGTCTCCAATCTCAGAACTGAGTTATATATTTTTATTTTTTAAAAAAAATTATGAAACTTTTGTTAAGAATAAATTTAAAGTCAACACCATAATATAAGCATAATTGTGGAATAATCATATATAATATTAATGATATTTATGTCTTAAATATTAAAAATAAAACTGAATTAAAGATTTGTGATACTAAATGCTAGTAGATTGAATCAAGTTATCTCCTGAAAGAAAATGAACATAAAAAGCTTCAAGAATATATATATTATTATTATTATTTAATGCTTATAGGAAATTATAACTAAATGTTTGGTATTATCTTACTGAATATTATTTTACCGTAATTTTCTAATCTAATATAAAATAGCTGGTATTTTGATATTAGCATTAGGATATAATATATTTAATTTTTTATCATTCATCTCAATAAATAGTAATTTAAAGCTTAATTTATTTAATTTATTTTAAATAATCCAAAGATTTTAAATTCTAAACTTTTGATAACTATAAAATTTACTTTATTTTCCAAATTGAAATGTAATTTAAAAATATCCACATTTAAGATTAAGCCATAACAAAGAAAGCAACATTAAATACAAAATATAAGTATATATTTAATAGAATAGTATGATAAGTTGGATAAGGAATTCATGAATCTTTCTAAACTAGGAGATACAG
The DNA here is from genome assembly GCA_000711775.1 of Oxytricha trifallax. Taxonomy (NCBI): domain Eukaryota; phylum Ciliophora; class Spirotrichea; order Sporadotrichida; family Oxytrichidae; genus Oxytricha; species Oxytricha trifallax. Next base: position 31,456 of record ARYC01018449.1, read on the forward strand.
CTAAATATCAGCATTTGAACAAAGTTAGAGGCTAAAATAATCAATATTAATATATGAGAAAAAAACTAATTTAGAAATGTTATAAATTCAGGGGAATTTTAATGGAAATTTTCTCATAAAAAATTATAATTAGCATGATATAAATCAATATGCCAAGGATTTGACTGTTCTGAATCAAGAAATGAAAAACATGAAGTTAGAGAGTTAAAATATGGTCAAAACTAAAATAAAATCTATAAACATTTAATCCTATTTTCATATTTTACTAATCAGTAAAATATGAAATTTTAACTTCCCATAACTTATAAAATGATTCAAAAATATTGAGATATTTTAAATATAATAAAACGATCATAGATTTTACACAAGATGTTTTGAAAACATTAAGAATAGATAACGTGGGTGGCTATACAAACAAGAACATTATCAAAATCAACCCAGAGACCAATTTAAGAGGATACATGAAAGAACTACTAGATATCATCAATCAAGGTGTTCACAATTTACAGTTACATCTTCATACTCCTATGAATATTATATATATATATTTCCTATAAATTTTGAGTTTTATCTCCAAGAAATTTATGAAATATAATGAATGTGAGCACTTTGAAGTTATCTTAAGATGAAGATGCTTCTAACTCAAACAGCGAAGAATCTTCGAACTAGTACAACGACAGATAGAATGAAATTCAACAAATGCAGCCTCCTCATTAAAACTATCAGTCAAATCCTCATCAATAGTAGCAAAACCCAAACAGTCATTATTGGCATTCATTCAAAAAATATATTAAGTAGATTATAAGTTCTAAATAATCAAAATTCCCATATTATAAACTCTTTAAAATTTTAATAACTTTATGATAAAAAATAGTTTAATAGTGATACATTTTCTAACAACTTAATAGTTTTTAATCGCTTATTTAATAGATTAAGCAATTTTTATAAATTTCATGTTAAATAACGAATATAGTAATAATTTGAAATTAATTTATATTTAATTAGGGGAAAAGAAAATGTAAAATAAAAATAACGAAGCAAGGGGAGGGTGATATCTTCCAGTCATTCTTAAGTTTATCGTGGAACCAGCAATTCAGACAATATGAGAACACAACAGCAAATTCAATAACAGCAGCAGTTTAGAGGGTAGCCTATGACCAACAAAAATATCAACCTATAGGCTTTGCAGCAGCAATAGCAGTATCCTCAAAAGCAGTAAAACTTTGAGGAACCATCTCGATCAGACAAGCAATTTGTTTCCGGCCCTGATTTGTCTAAAGAGAATCAAATTCAAGCAAGTAACAAGGCAGCAATGGCGTTGTAAAATCAAAACAGCAATCAAAAACCTATGGGTGCTAAATTCAATCCTAACTTGCAAGAAGTTGGGCAAGCTACTTATCAAGTTCAAGTACCTATTTCAAATAAATTTGGATCTAATACTTAAGGGGTTAATTCAAACTAACAGCAAATGGTACAGCAGAGAAACTTAATGAATCAATAAAATCCAAGCATGAACTAAGAACCTGGGTAACAACAAATGCAACAGAAAAGGCCAATCTAAAATTCACAATTTGTTGTACCAAACTAAAGCTAACAACAACAGCCAAGAGGTTTCCCTTAGAGCAGCAACAACATCCCTTCTCATTAACAGTAAGCCACAGATATCAACTTCAATCCACCAAGAAACAGCAACGGCGGGATTGATTTTGTAGCTGGCATGCAACAAGCTTAGTAAAGAGGACTATAGTAGTAGCAATAGAGACCTCAGTAGTAATAGAATCGCAACAACTAAGGTCCATAGCAACAACAGCCATAAATGAACAGACAGCCCAGCAACACAAACATTAATGGCAACAACAAGAGAGAACCCAGCAACTCCAGAATGGACATTTGTTGAATTGATTTGCATTAAGATTTGAGAAGAGGTATTGTCTGATATTTGGAGAATTATGATAATTTTATTAAAAAGCATAGAGAGGCTCAGGAATACTCAAACTTAAAATTTCATATGGATTTTAATTAATCTAATTTATATATATTTGGTATACATGTAATTCAAATTCCTAGCTTCACAAAACAATTTATTATATTGTTTTTGATAATTCAGTATTAATATCTAAGACACAGACAAATGACTAGGATACAACAAAAAACGATAAATTTTATGAGTAATTCGATAATTTCAATGCGAAAAATAAATCCTTCATTAATATTAGCTAGATTGGCATAACTTAACATCCTCATCAAACCAATTCATTATTATAACTAAGAGTTTCAATTTAGATTAAACCTCATTTTGTGATTAATTAATTAAAATTTACTATAATAAGCTTTGTTTTAAATTCTATAGCAGTAGCAACAGAAACTTCAGAAGGTATTAATAAAAAATCTTAATAATTGATTTTTATTGAATCTAATCACGATATTCTTAATAAATAGAATACTCTCCTAATGAGTCAAGAATAAATAATCAACCTTGAAAACATAGACCGAGATATTAATATTGACAACAATAGTACTGCATTTTATATTTAAGAAAGTTTAGAAAATAAATAAGACAATTTGAATTAAATAAATGACAATGCTAATGTTTTGAACATATAGGTTTAAGAATCTGAAAAACAAGAATATCTACTAGCTGAAAAATCTCTAAATGCTACAAATTTGATTAACAAAAATTCTATGTAAAATAATTCAAGTCTTGATCGAAATATTGAAGTTAAAAGTAAACAGTTTTAAAGTAAAATGGTCCATAATTTGAGGGAATTTTAGCTTAATTTTTAGTAAAAGGACGACTGTCACTCTGGATTTTAGTCTAGATAATAATCACCACTTATTAAACAAAGAAAGCATCTATAAAGTTTAAGGAATGGAAACTATATTTAAATAGGTTAAGGCAAGTAATTGTATAATTCAATTGACATAGACTAAATAATTGTTTAAAAATCTTAATCAAGAAATCATACAAGTGAGATTAAACATAGAAGAATCAAGTCTCAAAATTTCTAGAGAATAAACCTATAAAATAAACATATGAAACATCCGATAATCAAAATGCCAAAAATAAACTATTAATGTTCCTCCCTCTCTCGAAATAATGTTTAAAGTTCTCCAGTTAAAAATACCAATATTTCTTAAAATTAAGACTTTATTTAGATAGACAATGCAATTAAAAACTTATAAAATTCTAAGGATTGCTCTTTGAGATAAGAATTAGATTACACAAACCAAAATATCACAGAACTAATGAGTTAAAATTTATTAATAAGGAAAAATATGCTTAAAAGGGGGTTAATCGAAAGTGGGGTTGTAGATAGTATTAAAGCTAGTGAATTTAATTCGATAGTCATTAATAATTTTAGAATGCCGATCCCCAGTCCACCAATTTCATAGAAATAATAAGAATATTCATAGAATTAAAATCAAAAATTTAAACATAATGCTCTTGATAAGAAAATTAATCATTAAGAATCAAAGGCTTAAATGAGCCTAGTTTAATTTTGAAAATTATAATTTCCGATTATATACTTTATAATTTCAGATTATTTCGTGGAGATATAATTCATGTCCAAATATTGAGATAATTACAATCTTTTTATGATAAATATCTTTATTAAATCATACAACTCTCTCATTACTATTGTGATTAACTCCAAGTTACTACTATTCTTGCTCATAAAACTTAATTAATTCCTCTTTGATTCTGATATTTTCTTAGGCTTTTTGATCCACTAACTGCTTAGCTCTTGTGGGTCTATCTGTCATTATGGCTTACACTGTGGTAGTTCTCATGATTTTAAGGATTTCATCATCGTCATTAATTACCCAGTAAACCCCAAAACCCCATAACTAGAAATCTAATTCAATTTGTAATAATAATAACTCTTAAAATTCTGTGAAGAATATAAATCTCAACCACTATATAATTATAGGTTTAATTAGTGAAAACACCTCGTTTATTCAAATGAGTAAGCATAGGGTTGAGAGTGTAGTTAATGAGACTAGCTCCCACTATGTATAAATAATATTTCCATGAGATTGTTTTGGCTTCAATTAATTTCATGTTTACGTAGTCACGAGTCATGTAGGGCAGTGAAGCCACGTCTTCGTAGACATGCACGAACGGCATTAATCCACAGAGGTAATAACCGAAATAGTAGGTTTATTAATTCATATATAGAATAAAACATACAAGTATTTTAAAAGATACTTTAGAATTATAGAAATATTTGACTGCGTTGCCTGCAGAAATAAATTTGGGTATTTCTGGATCCATTTCATGAATCAGTTCATATAATAAACATTAACATACTAAATATTATTAACTTTTATTAATCTTCGATTTTTAATATTATTATACTTTATGAGAAGAAAAAATATAGTAAATATAATATGAATCCTTCTTGCACATTCTTCTGCTTAAACTCCAATTATTGTTGTAGATTATCTTTGATATTTATTAATTAAATCTAGTGTTTTGCGGATAGCCTGTTCATTATTTTATTCTTTGATTTCTATCTACACTACAACTTCTTTGGGTATTATTCGTATATAGAATATTTAAAAATAGAATTTTAATATATATATACACTATAAAACTTACAGAATTTTTTATGAATTAGTTTTATTTTTTTATGCAATATAGATTGGAACAGTTCTTCGAGAGTAGTGAAAGTTCTCTAGTGATGTTATTACAAGTGAAATCTCTCATTCTTAGAGAAATCTTAATAAAAATGAAAATAATATATCAAAATATGATTATGTTTACAAAGGCAATTTACAGATGACTATAAATAACTCTTTTAGTAGTACATTATTCCCTTATCAGTATTTTAATAGAACATATAAGTATTAAAATGAAATGCAAGGGAATTTGATCTTGTATTTGTGGCATTTGCTCATAGTGAGTGTCATTGACTGAGTTGTCCTGCCCACTTAATCTGTGGAAATCAGCATCGTGGAAAGTCAACAGCTCTCCATCTTTCGTCAGTCGCACATCAGTCTCCAAGATATGATTAAAATTAAAATATGTTGTCATATTGAAAATGAAATATAACAATTAATTAAAATTATATTTATATTCATCAAATAAAATTAAAAACAAACAATTCTTGATAATTATGAAATATATGAACACCATTATTAACCTATATATAAAAAAATGTTAAAATCTCAATCTCAAAAAAACAAAGAAATAAAATTATGTGATATAGTGGTATCTAATAAAGAATAGTTCTATTTTTAAAAATAATAATCTTGAAGATATCTGTGGTATTTATACTTACAGCATGTTGAAAAGCTTGTAATGTATTCTCAGGATTTTCCAATGACCCACCTCTATGTGCAATGACATAATCATATTAAAAACATTTGTTCGAATCTAATTATTCAATTAAGAAAAACCAAATTCAAAAAATTTAATTTCCTTATACTAAAAAATTAACTAAAGTTTAAGTAAATGAGTCTGACCTGCTTGCAATTAAGGCAATTTAAGTTTATCCTTTTTACGGTGTAGAAGCTCGGGGTGTCTCAGGAAGTAGTAAGAAGTGGCTGAATAAACCCCCAAAGCCATCAGGAGCTTGGTTTTAGTTTTCATTGAAAGTAATGGCATATTTATTTATTACAATTATTAGTATTAATATAATTATTTATTATTTCAAAGCCCAAGATATATCCCAATTTGTACTATCCTGAGTTCACTCTTAAAGTACAAATAGAAAATAATAGAATTTGAGTGTAGATTTATTACTAATATATTAAAATGTAGAGTAATTAAATGCTTCAATAGCAGTAATATTCTTATGAAACATTTTAATGATAAATTTATGCTTGAATTATAATTTAAATTATCGCTAATTTATCTATATAAAAGTATGCATTCTAGCAATAATAATCATGGTAACCTAGTGACTCAGGTGTCACTCAGTAAAAAACAAACATCACGTAGGGTGATTCAGGGTAGAATCAATTCGAGGAAATTCAGATAGTCAATTCACTAGAGACCAGACCCAAGAACAAAAATAAATCTAGTTTTGGTAAATATCAAATTGTGCCCGCTGAAGAGGAAGTCAAAACTTGTAAACTTATGCCAATAAAAAACCATATAATTATACATTAAAAAATCGGTGAGCACAATGGTTTAAGTGTAAATCTGAAATACAAATAAAGAGTGTATTTTTATAAATGCATAAATCTTATCAGGATGGAGTGTATTTTGCATTTTTGATAGTTTCATCGAGTATTTTTTCCGAATCATTTCTAATTTTCAAAATGTTTATTATCTTTCTATGATTTAAAGTAATTTACTAACCAATGTATTAATAGCTTGTGCATGGAGACTGTGCTGTTGCTGCTACTATATTTTTTGTTGTTGTTGCTGTGAGAGTGGAGGCATTAAAATCTCAAGAAATAATTTTGTATCTAGATTTGAAAAATGGCTGAAAATCGTAAGTTCATGATCATGTTATTTGATTTAATTTGAAATTCTTAATCAGTATTTAATCGGGAAATTTTTAGGGACCTTCACACAAGCACAGCGATGACGTACTTTCACTCATGACTCAGCTTTACGCTCACGACTCCACGATGGTGAAGAAATTAGAGAAAAAGCGTATAAACCCAGATTTCACATCGCCTTTCAGAAATGACCTTGAGTATTTTATACCTCAATTATGCTCATTTTATGCTAAGGGAGACTTCGAAAAGCCCTAAGATATCTTAAATTTAATGATTATGGCTTCAGGTTCTAGTTTCTTTTTCTCTCACAGGGTGTGGTTCTTTTTCCAGTCTTTGATCATTAATGTGGAAGATGAAGAATCTAAGGAACTCTACAGAAAGTCAAGATTGGCCTTGAAAGGACTCAAGGACGCTTGCTAAAATTCTAAGGAAAGACTGTATCTGGCAAACTCCCTGGACTTAATTGACTTGATTTATTAGTTCAATCTAATAGAGTTCTATCCCTAACTAAGCGAGACTAAGCCAAGATTAGGCCAAATTGGTTAAAACCAACTAGGAGGAAACACTGTGAATATGAGGGAGACCACTATGAACAATCTCTTCACAAAATCAACGAATAGGAAAGGCTCAAATTCTGAGTATAAAAAGGCCTCTTATCAATAGATTGACCTGTAAGATCAAGAAGCAGCACCTGATGTCAGAGAAAGAGTACTAAAAGTCAAGGAATTAATCCAAAATTACTGTGAGAATAACAGCTAAAACCTCAGGAAATCGTCTCGAAAGCTTGAATCTTCAATCAACCAGAGCTTTGGGGCCAGACACCTAGAGGAGGATAAAAGCATAGAGCCACAGGACAACATAAATGAGGAAGAGGAGATTATTATCACTGCCAAAGATATTATCTTGGAGCCATTTGTGAAGGAGGATGACAAGACTTTCAAGGAAACTATGATCAATCACATTTCACCTGATAAAGACGAGGAAACTAAGAAGAAACATCATGGTATTAATTTATTTTGTTGTATTAATTGTTAAATCTAAATAATTTAGAAGTTTATAAAAATTAAAAATATGGAAAATTGATTAAAATTATATAAAATTTGAAAGATTTTTAGAATAAAATGATATTTTTTCTTATTATTAATTCTGATTAAGTGGTAGAAAAGATAAAATAATTTGGGGGCAAGTTTCCTGCCCACGTTCAATTTCCCGACCCTAATATTTAATTTTATATTGTTTAGCAATAAAAATATTAGAAACATATAAATTTCATTTTCAATTATCATAACCACGTACAAAACAACTTTTATTAATATATAATTTTCAATGTACATAATTATTCTTTATCAAATTATATATTAAAAACATTTCTAAAATTATTTTTTTTTATTAGTAATTAGTGTGATTTTCATTAAAATGTGAGGTAGAAATGATATTTGAAACTAGAGAAAAAATAACTATATCATAATTGATGATAAAGATTTTGAAAATTATAAAAATTACATATTTTTATGTATGGGGCAGAAACTTCCGAAGGGGGCAGGAAAGTTCCCCCTCAATAATTTAGCATAATTTTATTAGTATCGATGCCTAAAATAAGCTTAATATAAAATTATACAATTGTTTTAGTTATATTATTATTTTTAATATGATTTCTCCCATAACTTCAAATAAATAAAAATTAATGAATAATTGTTTATTTATAGCCCTCAACGCTTACTTATCAACTCCAAAGTTCATGAAGACCTTAACTGATATCTCCAATGACCTAATTACTGTTACCAACAGAGAGGAATATCTCAGAGAAGAATTGAAGAAAGTGAACAGACTTCTGCCAGCCTCAGTCTACATCCCCTTCGTCAACAGTAAAGTCTCTTATGAAAAACTAATTTCTATTTATAGACTCAATCAGAAACTACGCAATTCTGCATATTGTCACAGATGAAGCAAAAGTATTCCAAACTAAAGAGAGAGCTCCACTGCTTCTCTGCCTTGAAGCCTACAGACCTGAAGAACTTTTGTTAGCTTCCCCTCAAAGGCCCCTGAATTTCAAGCAATCCCCTGGTAAAAAGCTAAAAAGCCTTATTTTCAACAAGGACAAGAAAGTCTATGAGAACTATAGGAGCTCTTCTTGGGACTCCTCAAACTTTCAGAAAGACAGCGAACTCATTGACCCCTTGATGTCCAAAAAAGACTATTAAACTTTCATGAAGAATCCCTATGAATAGTACACACGTGCTTAGAAAGATATGAAGAAGTAGAAGCAGGCTTTAGCTATCACTAATCACATGACTATGATAGACAATCCTTATCCTCAAGGCGAATAAATTCTTCAATTGGAGGGAGATGCAGACAAGAGAAAAACTTACAAATTTTCCTTCAAACTCACAAAAGATCAGCAAAAACTAAAAGCTGAGAAGGAAAAATAAGAGCTCAAAGACAGAGTTAACAAGTTGCTCGATAAAAAGGCTTCTAATCCACTGATCATCCACAATTTAAAGAGAGTAAGTGAAAAAATATCCCAAATATGCTTAAACCAATATTTTTATACATATAGTCTGATTCATTGTTCAATAAAATCAAAGTTAATGATAATTACTTCAACTCTTAGTTGAAGACACCAAAGTAGCAAAGAAACTAAAATAGATGTAAGAAATATTAATAAATTATAAAACTTTATAGAGAATTAAGGAGGACTTGCCTCAATCCCTGAAGAAACTGATGCTTTGCAAACTGATAACGATCCAAACAATGAATACTTTACCAATTTAGTTAAATTAAAATGTTAATTTCAAATATTAATTTAATTTAATTTAATATTTGAATTTGGAAGGGCTTGAAACTCAATAGAACGAAACTTAAGGCCAAGATTCACACAAGTCAAAGAATATCACCAATACCTATCAATCATCATCAGATAAGAAAAGTATGAATAATTTCAAAATTTATTAATATATTCTTTTAGACTTCCTTGACAAGTCAGACGCAAGATATTCATCAGCCTTCTAAATGAACAAAAACATGAAATCTTTCCAAGATGAAGATTCCAAGAATCAAGATAAATCAGACAAATGTAATGATTACTAATCCTTATAAAAACCCTCAAGTATTAATAATGTATTGTTATAGTAACCAGTAGAAACGATATTGTCAGCATTGAAGAGACAAAACAAGAGTACGATCAAGAGGAGGAGAATAATGATCATAACATAGTAATAGATTCATCATCATAGATTGAAA
>ARYC01018450.1:0-10738 GCA_000711775.1 Oxytricha trifallax
GAATGGACATTTGTTGAATTGATTTGCATTAAGATTTGAGAAGAGGTATTGTCTGATATTTGGAGAATTATGATAATTTTATTAAAAAGCATAGAGAGGCTCAGGAATACTCAAATTTAAAATTTCATATGGATTTTAATTAATCTAATTTATATATAATTGGTACACTTGTAATTCAAATTCATGATTTCACAAAACAATGCATTATATTTTTGTTGATAATTCAGTATTAATATCTAAGACACAATCGAATGACCAAGATTTTACAAAAAATCATTAAATCTATGAGTAAAGTCAATTCCTCGATAGTTTTATTGCGAAAAATAAATCCTTCATCAATATTAGCTAGATTGGTATAACTTCCCATCCCCATAAAACCAATTCATTAATTAATAATTTTGAGATTAAATTTATAGCAAAACCCTCAATGTGTAATAAATTTTATAAAAATTACAATAATAAACTATATTTTAAATTCTATAGCAGTAGCTACAGAAACTTTAGAGGATGTTAATAAAAAATCTCAACAATTGATGTTTATTGAATCTAATCACGATATTCTTAATAAATAAAATACTCTGCTTATGAGTCAAGAATAAATTATCAACCTTGAAAATATCGGCCAAGAAAATAAAACAGACAACAATAATACTACATTTTAAGTTTAAGGAGAGAAGAATAATGACAATTAAATTTCAATAAATGACAATGCTAATGTTTTAAACATATAGGTTTAAGAATCTGAAAAATAAGAACATCTACTAGCTGAAAAATCTCTAAATGCTATAAATTTGATTAACAAAGATTTTATGTAAAATAATTCAAGTCTTGATCGAAATATTTAAGTTAAAAGTAAACAGTTTTAAAGTAAAATGGTCCATAATTTGAGGGAATTTCAGCTTAATTTTGAGTAAAAGGACGACTGTCACTCTGGGTTTTAATCTCGATAATAATCACCACTTATTAAACAAAGAAAGCATCTATAAAGTTTAAGGAATGGAAACTATATATAAATGGGTTAAACCAAGTAATTGTATAATTCAATTGACATTGACTAAATAATAGGTTAAAAAACTTAATCAAGAAATCATACAAGTGAGATTAAACATAGAAAAATTAAGTCTCAAAATTTCTAGAGAATAAACCTATAAAATAAACATATGAAACATCCGATAATCAAAATGCCAAAAATAAACTATTAATGTTCCTCCCTCTCTCGAAATAATGTTTAAAGTTCTCCAGTTAAAAATACCAATATTTCTTAAAATTAAGACTTTATTTAGATAGACAATGCAATTAAAAACTTATAAAATTCTAAGGATTGCTCTTTGAGATAAGAATTAGATTACACAAACCAAAATATCACAGAACTAATGAGTTAAAATTTATTAATAAGGAAAAATATGCTTAAAAGGGGGTTAATCGAAAGTGGGGTTGTAGATAGTATTAAAGCTAGTGAATTTAATTCGATAGTCATTAATAATTTTAGAATGCCGATCCCCAGTCCACCAATTTCATAGAAATAATAAGAATATTCATAGAATTAAAATCAAAAATTTAAACATAATGCTCTTGATAAGAAAATTAATCATTAAGAATCAAAGGCTTAAATGAGCCTAGTTTAATTTTGAAAATTATAATTTCCGATTATATACTTTATAATTTCAGATTATTTCGTGGAGATATAATTCATGTCCAAATATTGAGATAATTACAATCTTTTTATGATAAATATCTTTATTAAATCATACAACTCTCTCATTACTATTGTGATTAACTCCAAGTTACTACTATTCTTGCTCATAAAACTTAATTAATTCCTCTTTGATTCTGATATTTTCTTAGGCTTTTTGATCCACTAACTGCTTAGCTCTTGTGGGTCTATCTGTCATTATGGCTTACACTGTGGTAGTTCTCATGATTTTAAGGATTTCATCATCGTCATTAATTACCCAGTAAACCCCAAAACCCCATAACTAGAAATCTAATTCAATTTGTAATAATAATAACTCTTAAAATTCTGTGAAGAATATAAATCTCAACCACTATATAATTATAGGTTTAATTAGTGAAAACACCTCGTTTATTCAAATGATAAGCATAGGGTTGAGAGTGTAGTTAATGAGACTAGCTCCCACTATGTATAAATAATATTTCCATGAGATTGTTTTGGCTTCAATTAATTTCATGTTTACGTAGTCACGAGTCATGTAGGGCAGTGAAGCCACGTCTTCGTAGACATGCACGAACGGCATTAATCCACAGAGGTAATAACCGAAATAGTAGGTTTATTAATTCATATATAGAATAAAACATACAAGTATTTTAAAAGATACTTTAGAATTATAGAAATATTTGACTGCGTTGCCTGCAGAAATAAATTTGGGTATTTCTGGATCCATTTCATGAATCAGTTCATATAATAAACATTAACATACTAAATATTATTAACTTTTATTAATCTTCGATTTTTAATATTATTATACTTTATGAGAAGAAAAAATATAGTAAATATAATATGAATCCTTCTTGCACATTCTTCTGCTTAAACTCCAATTATTGTTGTAGATTATCTTTGATATTTATTAATTAAATCTAGTGTTTTGCGGATAGCCTGTTCATTATTTTATTCTTTGATTTCTATCTACACTACAACTTCTTTGGGTATTATTCGTATATAGAATATTTAAAAATAGAATTTTAATATATATATACACTATAAAACTTACAGAATTTTTTATGAATTAGTTTTATTTTTTTATGCAATATAGATTGGAACAGTTCTTCGAGAGTAGTGAAAGTTCTCTAGTGATGTTATTACAAGTGAAATCTCTCATTCTTAGAGAAATCTTAATAAAAATGAAAATAATATATCAAAATATGATTATGTTTACAAAGGCAATTTACAGATGACTATAAATAACTCTTTTAGTAGTACATTATTCCCTTATCAGTATTTTAATAGAACATATAAGTATTAAAATGAAATGCAAGGGAATTTGATCTTGTATTTGTGGCATTTGCTCATAGTGAGTGTCATTGACTGAGTTGTCCTGCCCACTTAATCTGTGGAAATCAGCATCGTGGAAAGTCAACAGCTCTCCATCTTTCGTCAGTCGCACATCAGTCTCCAAGATATGATTAAAATTAAAATATGTTGTCATATTGAAAATGAAATATAACAATTAATTAAAATTATATTTATATTCATCAAATAAAATTAAAAACAAACAATTCTTGATAATTATGAAATATATGAACACCATTATTAACCTATATATAAAAAAATGTTAAAATCTCAATCTCAAAAAAACAAAGAAATAAAATTATGTGATATAGTGGTATCTAATAAAGAATAGTTCTATTTTTAAAAATAATAATCTTGAAGATATCTGTGGTATTTATACTTACAGCATGTTGAAAAGCTTGTAATGTATTCTCAGGATTTTCCAATGACCCACCTCTATGTGCAATGACATAATCATATTAAAAACATTTGTTCGAATCTAATTATTCAATTAAGAAAAACCAAATTCAAAAAATTTAATTTCCTTATACTAAAAAATTAACTAAAGTTTAAGTAAATGAGTCTGACCTGCTTGCAATTAAGGCAATTTAAGTTTATCCTTTTTACGGTGTAGAAGCTCGGGGTGTCTCAGGAAGTAGTAAGAAGTGGCTGAATAAACCCCCAAAGCCATCAGGAGCTTGGTTTTAGTTTTCATTGAAAGTAATGGCATATTTATTTATTACAATTATTAGTATTAATATAATTATTTATTATTTCAAAGCCCAAGATATATCCCAATTTGTACTATCCTGAGTTCACTCTTAAAGTACAAATAGAAAATAATAGAATTTGAGTGTAGATTTATTACTAATATATTAAAATGTAGAGTAATTAAATGCTTCAATAGCAGTAATATTCTTATGAAACATTTTAATGATAAATTTATGCTTGAATTATAATTTAAATTATCGCTAATTTATCTATATAAAAGTATGCATTCTAGCAATAATAATCATGGTAACCTAGTGACTCAGGTGTCACTCAGTAAAAAACAAACATCACGTAGGGTGATTCAGGGTAGAATCAATTCGAGGAAATTCAGATAGTCAATTCACTAGAGACCAGACCCAAGAACAAAAATAAATCTAGTTTTGGTAAATATCAAATTGTGCCCGCTGAAGAGGAAGTCAAAACTTGTAAACTTATGCCAATAAAAAACCATATAATTATACATTAAAAAATCGGTGAGCACAATGGTTTAAGTGTAAATCTGAAATACAAATAAAGAGTGTATTTTTATAAATGCATAAATCTTATCAGGATGGAGTGTATTTTGCATTTTTGATAGTTTCATCGAGTATTTTTTCCGAATCATTTCTAATTTTCAAAATGTTTATTATCTTTCTATGATTTAAAGTAATTTACTAACCAATGTATTAATAGCTTGTGCATGGAGACTGTGCTGTTGCTGCTACTATATTTTTTGTTGTTGTTGCTGTGAGAGTGGAGGCATTAAAATCTCAAGAAATAATTTTGTATCTAGATTTGAAAAATGGCTGAAAATCGTAAGTTCATGATCATGTTATTTGATTTAATTTGAAATTCTTAATCAGTATTTAATCGGGAAATTTTTAGGGACCTTCACACAAGCACAGCGATGACGTACTTTCACTCATGACTCAGCTTTACGCTCACGACTCCACGATGGTGAAGAAATTAGAGAAAAAGCGTATAAACCCAGATTTCACATCGCCTTTCAGAAATGACCTTGAGTATTTTATACCTCAATTATGCTCATTTTATGCTAAGGGAGACTTCGAAAAGCCCTAAGATATCTTAAATTTAATGATTATGGCTTCAGGTTCTAGTTTCTTTTTCTCTCACAGGGTGTGGTTCTTTTTCCAGTCTTTGATCATTAATGTGGAAGATGAAGAATCTAAGGAACTCTACAGAAAGTCAAGATTGGCCTTGAAAGGACTCAAGGACGCTTGCTAAAATTCTAAGGAAAGACTGTATCTGGCAAACTCCCTGGACTTAATTGACTTGATTTATTAGTTCAATCTAATAGAGTTCTATCCCTAACTAAGCGAGACTAAGCCAAGATTAGGCCAAATTGGTTAAAACCAACTAGGAGGAAACACTGTGAATATGAGGGAGACCACTATGAACAATCTCTTCACAAAATCAACGAATAGGAAAGGCTCAAATTCTGAGTATAAAAAGGCCTCTTATCAATAGATTGACCTGTAAGATCAAGAAGCAGCACCTGATGTCAGAGAAAGAGTACTAAAAGTCAAGGAATTAATCCAAAATTACTGTGAGAATAACAGCTAAAACCTCAGGAAATCGTCTCGAAAGCTTGAATCTTCAATCAACCAGAGCTTTGGGGCCAGACACCTAGAGGAGGATAAAAGCATAGAGCCACAGGACAACATAAATGAGGAAGAGGAGATTATTATCACTGCCAAAGATATTATCTTGGAGCCATTTGTGAAGGAGGATGACAAGACTTTCAAGGAAACTATGATCAATCACATTTCACCTGATAAAGACGAGGAAACTAAGAAGAAACATCATGGTATTAATTTATTTTGTTGTATTAATTGTTAAATCTAAATAATTTAGAAGTTTATAAAAATTAAAAATATGGAAAATTGATTAAAATTATATAAAATTTGAAAGATTTTTAGAATAAAATGATATTTTTTCTTATTATTAATTCTGATTAAGTGGTAGAAAAGATAAAATAATTTGGGGGCAAGTTTCCTGCCCACGTTCAATTTCCCGACCCTAATATTTAATTTTATATTGTTTAGCAATAAAAATATTAGAAACATATAAATTTCATTTTCAATTATCATAACCACGTACAAAACAACTTTTATTAATATATAATTTTCAATGTACATAATTATTCTTTATCAAATTATATATTAAAAACATTTCTAAAATTATTTTTTTTTATTAGTAATTAGTGTGATTTTCATTAAAATGTGAGGTAGAAATGATATTTGAAACTAGAGAAAAAATAACTATATCATAATTGATGATAAAGATTTTGAAAATTATAAAAATTACATATTTTTATGTATGGGGCAGAAACTTCCGAAGGGGGCAGGAAAGTTCCCCCTCAATAATTTAGCATAATTTTATTAGTATCGATGCCTAAAATAAGCTTAATATAAAATTATACAATTGTTTTAGTTATATTATTATTTTTAATATGATTTCTCCCATAACTTCAAATAAATAAAAATTAATGAATAATTGTTTATTTATAGCCCTCAACGCTTACTTATCAACTCCAAAGTTCATGAAGACCTTAACTGATATCTCCAATGACCTAATTACTGTTACCAACAGAGAGGAATATCTCAGAGAAGAATTGAAGAAAGTGAACAGACTTCTGCCAGCCTCAGTCTACATCCCCTTCGTCAACAGTAAAGTCTCTTATGAAAAACTAATTTCTATTTATAGACTCAATCAGAAACTACGCAATTCTGCATATTGTCACAGATGAAGCAAAAGTATTCCAAACTAAAGAGAGAGCTCCACTGCTTCTCTGCCTTGAAGCCTACAGACCTGAAGAACTTTTGTTAGCTTCCCCTCAAAGGCCCCTGAATTTCAAGCAATCCCCTGGTAAAAAGCTAAAAAGCCTTATTTTCAACAAGGACAAGAAAGTCTATGAGAACTATAGGAGCTCTTCTTGGGACTCCTCAAACTTTCAGAAAGACAGCGAACTCATTGACCCCTTGATGTCCAAAAAAGACTATTAAACTTTCATGAAGAATCCCTATGAATAGTACACACGTGCTTAGAAAGATATGAAGAAGTAGAAGCAGGCTTTAGCTATCACTAATCACATGACTATGATAGACAATCCTTATCCTCAAGGCGAATAAATTCTTCAATTGGAGGGAGATGCAGACAAGAGAAAAACTTACAAATTTTCCTTCAAACTCACAAAAGATCAGCAAAAACTAAAAGCTGAGAAGGAAAAATAAGAGCTCAAAGACAGAGTTAACAAGTTGCTCGATAAAAAGGCTTCTAATCCACTGATCATCCACAATTTAAAGAGAGTAAGTGAAAAAATATCCCAAATATGCTTAAACCAATATTTTTATACATATAGTCTGATTCATTGTTCAATAAAATCAAAGTTAATGATAATTACTTCAACTCTTAGTTGAAGACACCAAAGTAGCAAAGAAACTAAAATAGATGTAAGAAATATTAATAAATTATAAAACTTTATAGAGAATTAAGGAGGACTTGCCTCAATCCCTGAAGAAACTGATGCTTTGCAAACTGATAACGATCCAAACAATGAATACTTTACCAATTTAGTTAAATTAAAATGTTAATTTCAAATATTAATTTAATTTAATTTAATATTTGAATTTGGAAGGGCTTGAAACTCAATAGAACGAAACTTAAGGCCAAGATTCACACAAGTCAAAGAATATCACCAATACCTATCAATCATCATCAGATAAGAAAAGTATGAATAATTTCAAAATTTATTAATATATTCTTTTAGACTTCCTTGACAAGTCAGACGCAAGATATTCATCAGCCTTCTAAATGAACAAAAACATGAAATCTTTCCAAGATGAAGATTCCAAGAATCAAGATAAATCAGACAAATGTAATGATTACTAATCCTTATAAAAACCCTCAAGTATTAATAATGTATTGTTATAGTAACCAGTAGAAACGATATTGTCAGCATTGAAGAGACAAAACAAGAGTACGATCAAGAGGAGGAGAATAATGATCATAACATAGTAATAGATTCATCATCATAGATTGAAAAAGTTTATGATTAAGACCGTAGATCTATGTCTATGTTAGAGCCAAATGAGTAAGAAGCACTTTAAGCATTCCTGCGGTAAAGCCAAAAAACTAAACAGATAAAGAACTACTTTTACCGCTTTATATTAATGTTTAACTTAGAGGAGACAAACAGGGAGACAGATGCAAATCAAGCATTTTTCGAGGGTAGACCCATTAACAACGTATTCTTAGAGACAAGTTAGGAATAAGATGAAAGAGTGAGAAGAAACTCACCATTTGGGCATCTAAAAACTTGGAGATTGATTAAAATCATAGTCAAGAGCAATGATGACATGAGATAAGAGCAATTCGCCATGCAACTTATCACTCAATTCGATTAGATATTTAAGATAAAGAAGCTTAACCTTTGGCTTAAGACTTATGAAATCTTGGCAACTGGCGCTAGGTGCGGAGTTCTTGAAGTGGCTTCAGATGCTCTATCAGTAGATAGTATTAAGAAAAAGATGGGTTAATAAGCTAGACTTATAGACTTCTTCCATAGGCAGTTTGGAGCTAAGAAAACCAAAAAATTTAATAAGGCAAGGCAAAACTTCTGTAGATCTCTTGCAGCTTATTCATTAGTCTGCTATATTTTGCAAATCAAAGATAGACACAACGGGAACATTATGATTGATATAGAAGGTCACTTGATGCATATTGATTTTGGATTTTTGTTATCAAATGCCCCAGGAAAAGGTATCTAGCTTGAAAAGAAAGCTCCATTTAAGCTTACTCATGAAATGGTTGAGGTGTTAGGTGGAAAGCAATCAAAGAAATTCAGGGAATTCCGTGAGCTTATGAGACTAGGCTTTATGGCAATTTAAGAGCACGCTGATAAAATCATAAAGCTAGTTGAGATGATGTTCCTTGGCCAGAGAGACCTGCCTTGCTTCATAGAAGGCGAGCCACTCATTAAAGGACTGAAAGATAGAATCTTACCAGGTGGGCATCCCATGAGCGAAATTGAAGCAGCTAGACATATCGACCAGATTATTTCTGTGAGTTATGATAACTGGAGAACAAAAGTCTATGATCAATTCTAATACTGCTGCTAGGGTATTGTATGAGAAGATAGCCATTAACAGATGAAATTTAAAGTATAAGATCAATTTTAATTGATTTAAAGATGTAATTCATAAAATTATGCAAACTCTAGCATCTATAATTCATCGTTCGAATAATATCAAATGAATATTAGATTTAAATTTAAGTTACTCTAAATTATACAACATTAATTTACTAATAAATCCGAATTTGCTTAAACTATATATTTTATGCAAATTATATTTTTTTATATAGAATGTCTGATTACGTTTAACCTCCACCAATAAAAATAAAATATTTGCCAATTAATGATTCCAGGAATTTCCCCTAATACATAAATCTAAACTCTCGAAAGTCTTTGCCTTTTCGATAACTGTCCACAGCCCAAACAACTACTAGAAGAAACCTTTTTCATAGACATAGTAGAACAATTGATTTTGAGCCATAATTAACGAGTGATCAGTAAATTTAATAGAGCATTAACTGCAAGAACATTTATTTAGACTAGATGAATTAGGCTCAAAAAGACTAGGGTTAGTAAACGGAGATTGAAAAATTTAACGGCTTAAATCATTCAGGAATTTAAGATCACTCTCAGTCAACTAGAAATGACTTATTGAAATAAAAATCAAGTTTGCTTAATACTTAGTAATATATTCCACCCGAATTGCAACTGATTGTATAACATCACAGATTCAATTCATTAAACTATAGGTAAAAACCATCTTTATTATTGAATGACTAAAATTAAACTTAAAAGAAATTACCTAGCATTTCAAGTCTCTTAACTAAAAATATACTGCCAAAGTAGACCACACTACTCAGAAATTACGTTAATTTAACTTGCAGAAATTAGAGTGACATTTTAGTGCCTCAAGATTATTTGGCTTAGCTAGAGAGCTAAATCATAAAAAACAGCTAAAATAAGAGTGGTGAGTAACTTATAAATTCAATTTTCTTTATGACTAAATTTAAGGTTATATAGGAACTTACAGATTTGAAGAGTATATTCCCAATAAAAAGATTAAATCAAAAAAATTGCTTAAAACTGTTACTCAAACTGATAGTGATGTAAAATTAACAAAAGATGGCCCTAAAACAACATCCCTAAAAGAAAATGTTTGCTCTGATTCACGAGAAAGAACTGCCAATTTTAATTAGCAAGTTCAAATTCACTTGACATCACCAAACTTAAAAACTAAAGATGACATAAATTAACTGGAATCTTCCAGATAAAAATTGTAGATATAATCTAAAGAGTAATTGTAATAATCACTATAGACCACTAACAGCATGAATATGTACTCTAAATATCCTCAAAAAAGTTTATAATATAAAGATAAATAGCAAAGAAATCACTAAATAAATAATATTATGAAATAAGTATAAGATAGGGAAAATGTTATTTTCGATGATTAGTAGCTCTCAAATTAATTTGCAAAAGATTCAATAATTTGAATTCTGAAGGAATTGAAGTTGTTTAATTTAGATTTTGAATTAACAATAGTAAAGGCTTTAAATTAACAATAAAGAAGTTTTGAATAAATATTTAAATTTGATATTTAAAAATAATACTATTTATGTAATCAAAATTTTAAAGGACCTTTCTTTATATATTGTTTATTATTATTATTAATTAATAGATGAGAGTGAAGAACCATTTCTGAGTGGTCTCCCATCTCAAACTACTCAAGCCCAATCCAATTAATAATAGAACCACAATGATAAGCAAATTCAACAGCTATCTTAAACTAGTAAACCCCAAAAACTTTAAAATAAACTAGAGAAATAGTAGCAAAATCAATCGCAATAGAATAATTTACATGATGATATCAAAGAGAAATTACAAGC
>ARYC01018451.1:0-26663 GCA_000711775.1 Oxytricha trifallax
ACTTGGTTTTAGTTTTCATTGAAAGTAATGGCATATTTATTTATTACAATTATTAGTATTAATATAATTATTTATTATTTCAAAGCCCAAGATATATCCCAATTTGTACTATCCTGAGTTCACTCTTAAAGTACAAATAGAAAATAATAGAATTTGAGTGTAGATTTATTACTAATATATTAAAATGTAGAGTAATTAAATGCTTCAATAGCAGTAATATTCTTATGAAACATTTTAATGATAAATTTATGCTTGAATTATAATTTAAATTATCGCTAATTTATCTATATAAAAGTATGCATTCTAGCAATAATAATCATGGTAACCTAGTGACTCAGGTGTCACTCAGTAAAAAACAAACATCACGTAGGGTGATTCAGGGTAGAATCAATTCGAGGAAATTCAGATAGTCAATTCACTAGAGACCAGACCCAAGAACAAAAATAAATCTAGTTTTGGTAAATATCAAATTGTGCCCGCTGAAGAGGAAGTCAAAACTTGTAAACTTATGCCAATAAAAAACCATATAATTATACATTAAAAAATCGGTGAGCACAATGGTTTAAGTGTAAATCTGAAATACAAATAAAGAGTGTATTTTTATAAATGCATAAATCTTATCAGGATGGAGTGTATTTTGCATTTTTGATAGTTTCATCGAGTATTTTTTCCGAATCATTTCTAATTTTCAAAATGTTTATTATCTTTCTATGATTTAAAGTAATTTACTAACCAATGTATTAATAGCTTGTGCATGGAGACTGTGCTGTTGCTGCTACTATATTTTTTGTTGTTGTTGCTGTGAGAGTGGAGGCATTAAAATCTCAAGAAATAATTTTGTATCTAGATTTGAAAAATGGCTGAAAATCGTAAGTTCATGATCATGTTATTTGATTTAATTTGAAATTCTTAATCAGTATTTAATCGGGAAATTTTTAGGGACCTTCACACAAGCACAGCGATGACGTACTTTCACTCATGACTCAGCTTTACGCTCACGACTCCACGATGGTGAAGAAATTAGAGAAAAAGCGTATAAACCCAGATTTCACATCGCCTTTCAGAAATGACCTTGAGTATTTTATACCTCAATTATGCTCATTTTATGCTAAGGGAGACTTCGAAAAGCCCTAAGATATCTTAAATTTAATGATTATGGCTTCAGGTTCTAGTTTCTTTTTCTCTCACAGGGTGTGGTTCTTTTTCCAGTCTTTGATCATTAATGTGGAAGATGAAGAATCTAAGGAACTCTACAGAAAGTCAAGATTGGCCTTGAAAGGACTCAAGGACGCTTGCTAAAATTCTAAGGAAAGACTGTATCTGGCAAACTCCCTGGACTTAATTGACTTGATTTATTAGTTCAATCTAATAGAGTTCTATCCCTAACTAAGCGAGACTAAGCCAAGATTAGGCCAAATTGGTTAAAACCAACTAGGAGGAAACACTGTGAATATGAGGGAGACCACTATGAACAATCTCTTCACAAAATCAACGAATAGGAAAGGCTCAAATTCTGAGTATAAAAAGGCCTCTTATCAATAGATTGACCTGTAAGATCAAGAAGCAGCACCTGATGTCAGAGAAAGAGTACTAAAAGTCAAGGAATTAATCCAAAATTACTGTGAGAATAACAGCTAAAACCTCAGGAAATCGTCTCGAAAGCTTGAATCTTCAATCAACCAGAGCTTTGGGGCCAGACACCTAGAGGAGGATAAAAGCATAGAGCCACAGGACAACATAAATGAGGAAGAGGAGATTATTATCACTGCCAAAGATATTATCTTGGAGCCATTTGTGAAGGAGGATGACAAGACTTTCAAGGAAACTATGATCAATCACATTTCACCTGATAAAGACGAGGAAACTAAGAAGAAACATCATGGTATTAATTTATTTTGTTGTATTAATTGTTAAATCTAAATAATTTAGAAGTTTATAAAAATTAAAAATATGGAAAATTGATTAAAATTATATAAAATTTGAAAGATTTTTAGAATAAAATGATATTTTTTCTTATTATTAATTCTGATTAAGTGGTAGAAAAGATAAAATAATTTGGGGGCAAGTTTCCTGCCCACGTTCAATTTCCCGACCCTAATATTTAATTTTATATTGTTTAGCAATAAAAATATTAGAAACATATAAATTTCATTTTCAATTATCATAACCACGTACAAAACAACTTTTATTAATATATAATTTTCAATGTACATAATTATTCTTTATCAAATTATATATTAAAAACATTTCTAAAATTATTTTTTTTTATTAGTAATTAGTGTGATTTTCATTAAAATGTGAGGTAGAAATGATATTTGAAACTAGAGAAAAAATAACTATATCATAATTGATGATAAAGATTTTGAAAATTATAAAAATTACATATTTTTATGTATGGGGCAGAAACTTCCGAAGGGGGCAGGAAAGTTCCCCCTCAATAATTTAGCATAATTTTATTAGTATCGATGCCTAAAATAAGCTTAATATAAAATTATACAATTGTTTTAGTTATATTATTATTTTTAATATGATTTCTCCCATAACTTCAAATAAATAAAAATTAATGAATAATTGTTTATTTATAGCCCTCAACGCTTACTTATCAACTCCAAAGTTCATGAAGACCTTAACTGATATCTCCAATGACCTAATTACTGTTACCAACAGAGAGGAATATCTCAGAGAAGAATTGAAGAAAGTGAACAGACTTCTGCCAGCCTCAGTCTACATCCCCTTCGTCAACAGTAAAGTCTCTTATGAAAAACTAATTTCTATTTATAGACTCAATCAGAAACTACGCAATTCTGCATATTGTCACAGATGAAGCAAAAGTATTCCAAACTAAAGAGAGAGCTCCACTGCTTCTCTGCCTTGAAGCCTACAGACCTGAAGAACTTTTGTTAGCTTCCCCTCAAAGGCCCCTGAATTTCAAGCAATCCCCTGGTAAAAAGCTAAAAAGCCTTATTTTCAACAAGGACAAGAAAGTCTATGAGAACTATAGGAGCTCTTCTTGGGACTCCTCAAACTTTCAGAAAGACAGCGAACTCATTGACCCCTTGATGTCCAAAAAAGACTATTAAACTTTCATGAAGAATCCCTATGAATAGTACACACGTGCTTAGAAAGATATGAAGAAGTAGAAGCAGGCTTTAGCTATCACTAATCACATGACTATGATAGACAATCCTTATCCTCAAGGCGAATAAATTCTTCAATTGGAGGGAGATGCAGACAAGAGAAAAACTTACAAATTTTCCTTCAAACTCACAAAAGATCAGCAAAAACTAAAAGCTGAGAAGGAAAAATAAGAGCTCAAAGACAGAGTTAACAAGTTGCTCGATAAAAAGGCTTCTAATCCACTGATCATCCACAATTTAAAGAGAGTAAGTGAAAAAATATCCCAAATATGCTTAAACCAATATTTTTATACATATAGTCTGATTCATTGTTCAATAAAATCAAAGTTAATGATAATTACTTCAACTCTTAGTTGAAGACACCAAAGTAGCAAAGAAACTAAAATAGATGTAAGAAATATTAATAAATTATAAAACTTTATAGAGAATTAAGGAGGACTTGCCTCAATCCCTGAAGAAACTGATGCTTTGCAAACTGATAACGATCCAAACAATGAATACTTTACCAATTTAGTTAAATTAAAATGTTAATTTCAAATATTAATTTAATTTAATTTAATATTTGAATTTGGAAGGGCTTGAAACTCAATAGAACGAAACTTAAGGCCAAGATTCACACAAGTCAAAGAATATCACCAATACCTATCAATCATCATCAGATAAGAAAAGTATGAATAATTTCAAAATTTATTAATATATTCTTTTAGACTTCCTTGACAAGTCAGACGCAAGATATTCATCAGCCTTCTAAATGAACAAAAACATGAAATCTTTCCAAGATGAAGATTCCAAGAATCAAGATAAATCAGACAAATGTAATGATTACTAATCCTTATAAAAACCCTCAAGTATTAATAATGTATTGTTATAGTAACCAGTAGAAACGATATTGTCAGCATTGAAGAGACAAAACAAGAGTACGATCAAGAGGAGGAGAATAATGATCATAACATAGTAATAGATTCATCATCATAGATTGAAAAAGTTTATGATTAAGACCGTAGATCTATGTCTATGTTAGAGCCAAATGAGTAAGAAGCACTTTAAGCATTCCTGCGGTAAAGCCAAAAAACTAAACAGATAAAGAACTACTTTTACCGCTTTATATTAATGTTTAACTTAGAGGAGACAAACAGGGAGACAGATGCAAATCAAGCATTTTTCGAGGGTAGACCCATTAACAACGTATTCTTAGAGACAAGTTAGGAATAAGATGAAAGAGTGAGAAGAAACTCACCATTTGGGCATCTAAAAACTTGGAGATTGATTAAAATCATAGTCAAGAGCAATGATGACATGAGATAAGAGCAATTCGCCATGCAACTTATCACTCAATTCGATTAGATATTTAAGATAAAGAAGCTTAACCTTTGGCTTAAGACTTATGAAATCTTGGCAACTGGCGCTAGGTGCGGAGTTCTTGAAGTGGCTTCAGATGCTCTATCAGTAGATAGTATTAAGAAAAAGATGGGTTAATAAGCTAGACTTATAGACTTCTTCCATAGGCAGTTTGGAGCTAAGAAAACCAAAAAATTTAATAAGGCAAGGCAAAACTTCTGTAGATCTCTTGCAGCTTATTCATTAGTCTGCTATATTTTGCAAATCAAAGATAGACACAACGGGAACATTATGATTGATATAGAAGGTCACTTGATGCATATTGATTTTGGATTTTTGTTATCAAATGCCCCAGGAAAAGGTATCTAGCTTGAAAAGAAAGCTCCATTTAAGCTTACTCATGAAATGGTTGAGGTGTTAGGTGGAAAGCAATCAAAGAAATTCAGGGAATTCCGTGAGCTTATGAGACTAGGCTTTATGGCAATTTAAGAGCACGCTGATAAAATCATAAAGCTAGTTGAGATGATGTTCCTTGGCCAGAGAGACCTGCCTTGCTTCATAGAAGGCGAGCCACTCATTAAAGGACTGAAAGATAGAATCTTACCAGGTGGGCATCCCATGAGCGAAATTGAAGCAGCTAGACATATCGACCAGATTATTTCTGTGAGTTATGATAACTGGAGAACAAAAGTCTATGATCAATTCTAATACTGCTGCTAGGGTATTGTATGAGATAATACTTAGGAGATAAAATTTTAAGTATAAGATCAATTTTAATTGATTTAAAGATAGTAATTCATAAAATTATGCAAACTCTAGCATCTATAATTTCATCGTTTGAATAATATCAAATGAATATTAGATTTAAATTTAAGTTACTCTAAATTTTACAACATTAATTTACTAATAAATCCGAATTTGCTTAAACTATTTATTTTATACAAATTATATTTTTTTATATAGAATGTCTGATTACGTTTAACCTCCACCAATAAAAATAAAATATTTGCCAATTAATGATTCCAGGAATTTCCCCTAATACATAAATCTAAACTCTCGAAAGTCTTTGCCTTTTCGATAACTGTCCACAGCCCAAACAACTACTAGAAGAAACCTTTTTCATAGACATAGTAGAACAATTGATTTTGAGCCATAATTAACGAGTGATCAGTAAATTTAATAGAGCATTAACTGCAAGAACATTTATTTAGACTAGATGAATTAGGCTCAAAAAGACTAGGGTTAGTAAACGGAGATTGAAAAATTTAACGGCTTAAATCATTCAGGAATTTAAGATCACTCTCAGTCAACTAGAAATGACTTATTGAAATAAAAATCAAGTTTGCTTAATACTTAGTAATATATTCCACCCGAATTGCAACTGATTGTATAACATCACAGATTCAATTCATTAAACTATAGGTAAAAACCATCTTTATTATTGAATGACTAAAATTAAACTTAAAAGAAATTACCTAGCATTTCAAGTCTCTTAACTAAAAATATACTGCCAAAGTAGACCACACTACTCAGAAATTACGTTAATTTAACTTGCAGAAATTAGAGTGACATTTTAGTGCCTCAAGATTATTTGGCTTAGCTAGAGAGCTAAATCATAAAAAACAGCTAAAATAAGAGTGGTGAGTAACTTATAAATTCAATTTTCTTTATGACTAAATTTAAGGTTATATAGGAACTTACAGATTTGAAGAGTATATTCCCAATAAAAAGATTAAATCAAAAAAATTGCTTAAAACTGTTACTCAAACTGATAGTGATGTAAAATTAACAAAAGATGGCCCTAAAACAACATCCCTAAAAGAAAATGTTTGCTCTGATTCACGAGAAAGAACTGCCAATTTTAATTAGCAAGTTCAAATTCACTTGACATCACCAAACTTAAAAACTAAAGATGACATAAATTAACTGGAATCTTCCAGATAAAAATTGTAGATATAATCTAAAGAGTAATTGTAATAATCACTATAGACCACTAACAGCATGAATATGTACTCTAAATATCCTCAAAAAAGTTTATAATATAAAGATAAATAGCAAAGAAATCACTAAATAAATAATATTATGAAATAAGTATAAGATAGGGAAAATGTTATTTTCGATGATTAGTAGCTCTCAAATTAATTTGCAAAAGATTCAATAATTTGAATTCTGAAGGAATTGAAGTTGTTTAATTTAGATTTTGAATTAACAATAGTAAAGGCTTTAAATTAACAATAAAGAAGTTTTGAATAAATATTTAAATTTGATATTTAAAAATAATACTATTTATGTAATCAAAATTTTAAAGGACCTTTCTTTATATATTGTTTATTATTATTATTAATTAATAGATGAGAGTGAAGAACCATTTCTGAGTGGTCTCCCATCTCAAACTACTCAAGCCCAATCCAATTAATAATAGAACCACAATGATAAGCAAATTCAACAGCTATCTTAAACTAGTAAACCCCAAAAACTTTAAAATAAACTAGAGAAATAGTAGCAAAATCAATCGCAATAGAATAATTTACATGATGATATCAAAGAGAAATTACAAGCCGTGCAATAAACTTCTCAACACAATACTATTCAAAATGATAAAAATGTATAGAAGAAGTAGAGTGAGAAAACAAAGAATAAAGTAGAAAAGCAGGTGAAATAGAACGGTGAAACATTACTGAATATTCAGCCTAATTTGAAAGGATTAGGTTCAAGAAGTAATAGTAGACTGTCACTCGGTGGGGAATCAAGTAGCGGTGGAGTAGGCACTGGTGTAAGGCCTAGAAAGGCGTCCTATCAAGATTTTATCTACGAGGAGAATATGCTATAAATTTTGTCACAACAGATCAGTTTATCATCAATGAGAACTTAGAAGAGCAAAGCTTGAACATAATTTGATCAATCACACTATTATATATAGGCAGAGTTAAGATTAATACAGTACGTCTTCATTGTGGTGTTGTCAAGTTTGGTCATTAACACAGCAGTAGAGAAAGGGCCCATTATTTTCTTGAAATTAGCTGAAGGTCAACAAGGAGAAGAATTAACTATGAAATTAATTCAATTCAATCTAAGTAACATTATGTCACACCATTTGGATAGTACAAGTAAGGAGAAGATCTGAACAATAACTTATTCTTGAACTACACTAGAGTCATAGAATTGCTTGGAACAGATAAATCGATTGATTATTAATAAATTTGAAACAAAACAAAATGATTAAATAATAAACTAAATTTTTATTCTTCCAAGAGCTTATTTGTTGTAGGTGTCTATCAATTGATTAAGCAAATGAGTCATGGGTGCCTTCACAAATGCTAAACTTTAAATTATAAATTAAACTAAAAATTCTGCTTAGTTTCATAGTATATTTTTTAACTTTATCTCCCCTTCGACTGCAGATAGTTCATTATTCTTGGTAATATAGCATTAACCAAATTCAATGCTCTCCTCTTAGTACTCCCTTCCAATTTCAATATATCTCTCGTGTTCTGTTTTGAAAGTCAAAATGTTGTTGGTCCAAGGAAGATCGAACTTTGCAGCGTAGACATCACCTCTGCGGGGAAGATTTAGTTTCTTATCGAATGTCTCGTGCCAGAGGAGTTTAGACTTTGCGTCGTGACCATCGTAGAGAACCGGACTGGATTCACAACCGACTTGGGATGCTTAGTTACTTAAATTAATGATAAAAAATTATTCAAAGGTTTTGAATATATTTATGAATATAAAGAGCTTTTTACTTTTCTTGGGCTTAAGTTGAATTACTCTGTTCCAATAAATAATTTGTACTGTTTTAATATTATCTTATGAAGAAATATAGAAAGGTGTGACATAAGCATCAACTTCTCCTTGTTGACTTATTATAAAGTGTATAAGATTAATGAAGACAGAACAAAAAGCAAGACTGAAGTGAAACTTTCTACGGCCCACATCTCTCAAAGAATGCTTGAAAAAGAAACTTATTGTTGATCTCAAGCTTTGCTCAATATTCTCTATCTAATTTTTCAATAAAAAACACAAAATTCAAAAGATTAAAGGATATAAATCTCTTCTTATGTTGTGACCCTAATATTTAGATGATATTTAATTAATGAATTAATTTAAATTATGGAAGCAAAAGATATTTGACAATGATATATTTATCGTATAATTTTTTGACTTACTTCTTTGACTTTATTCTCTCTTAAGCGTGATTCTCCTCATAGATGCATATGAATCAGAATATTATATTTTTCAATATGAATTTCATATTTATGTCTTTGAAATTTAGAAAAAATGTAATAAATTTCTTCACTCTCTTTAGGATTTCTATTAGTTTTCTTTGGAGGCGGCATATTCCTTATAATTATAAATTGTATTACAAATATTATATATTTTTGTTTGATTACTAATTTATTAAGTCATTATCAGACAAATTGCTATTATATTTATTTAAATTTTACTATTCATTCAAATTGACTCTACATACTGATATTTTGAGATATCAAATTATGATTATTCTATGATTTTATTTTGAAATTAATTAGAATGATTGACTATAATCACTGATTTTATTTAATAAAAAATGTTAATGAAATAGTGAGCTCTGACTTACTTGGATCTCTGAATTCTTACACTCTGAGTGTATTATTTTTGGGATTAATCTTTGACCTTATTGTGCTCTTGCTAATCATCATAAACTTGTTTTTTTCTTATCCCAATCTAATTCAATTTATTTTTCAAATTTTAATTATATTAACATATAAAATAAAACATAAATAGTTTATCGGTACTTTTGATATATTCACTACTGTTGATTAATGTTGAAACAAAATCCTTTGAAATAGGTGTGTAAAGAATGATTGACATATTTATTAAGAAACATCTAAGTAATTTAGCTCAATAAATAATTGATTGCCATGGTTTTAGTGTAAAGTGGCATTTATGGGTAATTTAATTTATCATGGCTTGGTTTTTTATAAATGAAGTCAGAAACAAATTTCTGGAATGGTTTCATTTGAAGCAAACGTTTATAACTAAGAGAAAGTTTTTAAAATAGGGAAAAAGTGGTTGGAAATTATCAATTTTTAAAATACTTGAGATAGCTCATAGAGATCCAAATTCAAATCTAGGTATAGTTGAAATTCAACATTCATTATATAATATTTTAATCAGTTGCTTTTGGAGATGCAGTGACAGAAAAAGCATTGCTCAATCATTCAGATTATACTCAGACTCTTATAATCTCAAATTTATCTTAAATTCAAATATTCATTAATATATTTGATAGTATTATGAACACAAAAATCTAGATCACATAAGACAAGTAAAATTGGAAATATCATGATAAAATTATAATTTGATTCTACTGGCTTCACTTAAAAGGACATAAATTTTATGGAAAGGTTTTGATTCCAAGTTCATCAATGAGTGCAAACTTATTTTATCAATTTTCCAGTATTAATTTAATAAAAGAGCTATTGGTTTCATTGAATTCAGAGTTGTAAGAATCTATGTATACGAGGCTTTTATTCTTGTTACTTCAAGTTCAATTTGGTCAAATTTATTCAATATGAAAAATTTATAAAATTTTTAAATTAAATAGTTACCTTCTTGGGTTGGATTATGGCCTTATAATAAGGAATGTTTGTACAACTTCCATTCGCTTTCTAATTCCCAATGAGTTCATTTATTCAAATATTTGGTATTTCAATCCTTTGTGCTTTCTTAAGTATATATGGACCTACTAGATCGTTAATGAACAAATCAATATATTTTTCGTTTATAATTAACATTTTTGTCAGGTGAAATTTATTTTTATTTTTAAGTTTTTATTTTTTTATTTATATCCAAGAAGGTACCAATCATTACTCCAAGTACTGAACTTAAAAAAATTTAGTTTTAATTGTAAACTTTTTAATAGCTCTTAATATTGAGATTTCTTTGCATTGCTCAAATAAGTAATAAAATTTTATTCTATATAATTCTAATGAACTGAGGGAAAAGAAGCACAAGAACATTGTAATAGGAATAATTACACTGAAAAAAAAATATAAAATTTATATATTCAAAGGATAAGTTCCACATCTCTAAGTTTTTTCTCATCTTCCTAGGAATCCCTGATAATATAGTCCATTTCTCACAAATATATTTTTGTATTAATCAAATTGCGAAACAAGAGCCTTCTTAACTTGTCTAAATGGTTAAAATAAGAATTTTATAACAAATTCTATTAATTTTTATAGTATTTTTGTGATCCTTAAGCTTGATAGTTAGTCTCTCAAATGGAATTTCACTAATTCTCACTTTATTAGATTAAAATTTATAAAAAACTTGAAATTCTATTAAATATAACATAGGCATAGAAACTAAGACGGTTAGATCGCTGAACTTGACTCTTACATTTTTAGGCATGGTGAATCCTGGGGCCATGTTCATTGTAAATTATGGCCTCACAAAGTACATTCTGCTCTTATTACTTATGATATAACTATAGCATTTCATTATATATAGACGCATTATAAAAGAATAGTAAACAAGCAACTGATTGACTTCCTCTTGGAGTATAGAGCTATTCAACTATATATTACATTTTATATGAAAGCAATAAATCAAGTAATTCGGTATGTGTAGAGTTGAAAAGTGAGGGTAGGACACCATAAATACCTATTTTTTCCTTGAAGCTCCATGAATAGTTTTCTAGAGTAGTACCTGAGCACTTATAACTTATTTTCATTTTAATGAATAGTTTATATATATAGCCAATATTAAAATAGTTAAATAGGAGATCATTATTTTTTTCTTCTATAAATGATTTAATTATTTATCTTCTTATCTTTATGAAATAAATTTAGTTATAAAAAATTACGTTTAATATAAATACATTTTTGAAAAGATTTCCATTTTTAAGTTTTGGAAAAAATTTACAAAAATATTTTCTAAAAATCAATTGTCGCATTAATTTATACTTCTATATTATTATTATAAGATTAGGTAGGACACTAATTTCTCTGGGTATCCAGGAGAACGACTCAATCAAATCAGCTATATTTTCCTTTTTATACTTCAAAATAGGTTCTAAGAGTTTTGGCTTTAATGATGGCTAGCCTTACTCTACTTGCACCTGTAAATAACTTGCTCTAAATCTAAGCTCATGAAGTCTCATAGTTTATCATATTTATTATCATATTTAACTGACTCTTTTTAACTGTTTAAATCAAAATGAACTATAATCGTGATTATGTAAATTAATTAAGGAATAAAGCTTAGGCAATAGCATTTGCGCTGGGGATTGGGATCACATCAGAACACATATAAAAAAGCAAATAGTAAATATTTTTTTGAAGAAGTTGCAAAACCACTTAAAACTGATGGAATAACAAAAATGCCACACTATCTTTATAAACTAATAACAGAATAACAAATTAAAGCAATCAATCCAGATTTGCTTAGACCAACCATTCTTTACACATAATCTAAATAAAAATCTTATAATTTATCAATAATTTTTTAAAAAATTAACTGATATATTGTATTTTTTCCTAATTCTCACCTAACCATAAGAGGCATACATAGGCATTTTTTAGAAATAACTTTTGACAATAAAAATTCTGCTCTTAATTGGTGATTAAATTTCCATTATGAGAGTCTGAGTATGAAAAAATTAAACTCCAGATATATTTCTTACTGTAATATTCTATTAAATATTTAATTTATCCTAATGAACAAATCTATCCCAAATATTATGAGAACTGGCTGATTTGCTTTTTAATGAACAAAATTAGTAGAATCTGCTTGATTGACCTAATATCATTATTGAATAAATTCACTTTAAATTAATTTTACTTAAAAATTCTTAGTTTCTATAAATTTTAAACAAACTTTAAGAAATATTTTATTATAAAAATTAATTATTAAAATCTGACTTTAAAAATTACCTACCTGATCCATTACACAAATCCGAATTCTCTGATTTTCATACATATATTAAGTTATTATAATGAAATAAAATAAATTTACATTTTGCAGATTAAATCGTGGTAACATTGCCTAAACCAAGAGTATCACACTATGAAAGTCCAATTAATCATATAAATATTGAGTGGATTTAAAGAATTGCATCATACCTCTCCAAGATTGAATAAATTATTTAGAAATTCAAATAATTATGACCTTTTTTTGCAACTTCTCTTCCATGCTTACAAATTTTCTCATATAATATTAACATGAAATCAATACCCCTTTTTCAATGATACTCTTGACATTGAAAGAAACAAGAATATATAATCTTAAATACTCAGATTATAGTATCTATTATAATAAATTTGCTTTATTTTAATGAGAATTTTCATCTTCATTTTGTTTGGGATGATTAGTAGGGTTTTTTTTCAATTAAAATACTTAAATACTCAGAGAATATTCGAAGTGCTTTTCACTCATATAAATATAAAATAATATAATTATATAGTAACAATAGATTGACTAGTATCATTTACTCGTTGACTAAATTAATACGGATTAAATTGTGATTTTCTTGATTATGGCTTATAAAATCCAGATTTACATGTATTTTCATTTTGAAGTCAGCACCCATAGCTGATTCTATTATATGTCCAATTGTGATTATATAATAATATACCCTATATTTAAACTTATCCTTCAGATCATCTTCAGTGTAATTATATTTAATAAATTAAAATATGTTTCATGAAGTCTCATAGTTTCAATCTGATTTACAATTTAATAATAAAATAAAATCACAAAACCAAGAGCCAACGAAAATATTATTTATAGGATTTTTTCTTAAATCTATTTCTATTTCTGTGAGCCATGAGATTCTTAAGTACCATGACTTTAACGCTATTAGCTTCAAAGAACAAAAATATGTGAGTGAAAAGTTTTTAATGTGTTGTTTTTTTAGAATCAAACATAGTATAATAGTATTTAAGGCAATAAGCGAAAGTGCAAAAATCATCCCATATAAGAGTCAGTATATTCTTTTTACATTGAATTGCTAGTAAAATGTTTATTTATATCATATTAAAATTCTCATAATCAAGGAGAGATTCAATGAAAGCAAAGCCAAGGGCAGTAGATAGTAAATAGATATTCCATATAGACAAGCAATAGCACCAAATGAAACCATTTATTAATAAAAACGTGTTAATTTATCATTTCAATAATTTGCTTCTGACCTTTTTGGAGTACATTCACGAACACTCCCTAAGTCTTGCTTCTAAGAAAATAATATCTAAGTATTATATAACTAGAGCATCATTGAGGTTTTATCTGAGAGCTACTTAAATTGGGATGATTGAACTTAGTGTGGGGATAACAATACCAATGAATAAAGCTTATAAATATATTAGATTTATTCTAAGTCACATCAAGATGTAGCTTTTACTTCAAGACGTATGAGAAAATTTCAGTATAAATTTCTAAAACATTCAATGTTTATATTTTGAATTTATTGTTTTTTAGATAAATATCTTAATTTTTATAATCAGAGCTCACTGTAATAGGGTAAAAGCCTAATCCTTCTTCAATCTAAGTATTTTAAGTTATTTTTTTCTATTTTTATTTGCAATTCTTCCTCTAATAATGTTGATATTTGGACTTTTATATGCAAATATCAATGATAAATAACTCCCATATACTCACCATATTTTGTGATATATCTGCAAATTCATCCAAAAGCAATGGTTTTCTCAAGAAATTATGAAAATAAAAGAATCTCTACTAATACTTATTATTAATTATGGATAAGGTAGGTAATAAGAGATTAGTTAGAGGAATTTGTCATGCTCGAATGTTATAAGTGAGCCAGCATGCTGAGATATCTTGCCATACAATGATTCTATGTAAATTTAGTTTTATTATTATCTTAATAAAAATAATAAAATAGAGTAAATATCGTATAAAATTAATCATGATTTTTTTTTATAGTTTACTTGATTCTGCAGGGTAATTAAACCATGAGCAAATCGTGATTGTTTGGAAGAATTTTCTTATTATCACTTTTAAGAGCTTATTTTTATTGTACTTTATATTAATTTTCATTAAATATTCAAATAAGATATTTAGATATTATTTCTTTGATAAGATGATTAAATGAAATTGAAAATCTTAAATTTTATGAATTATAATGTATATTTCTTATATATTTTATTCTTATTTGTATTAATTTTCGTCAAAATTGTGAGAGATATTAGTTTATATCTCTCTTTCTCTTTAATTTGTCAATCTTAGTCTGATCCATACACATCAGCCACGTTTCCATCGTTGTCATCATCCTCAGGTCCATACTAATTAATCTACTATCCATGACCGTCATTCTCACTGGCATAGTTTCTATTGTTCATCCCATTGCCTTTGACTCTCTGCTATTGCTAAAACACTTCCTTTGAATTCCTCTCATTATCGATTTGATAGTCGTTCTACCCATCGACATCTTCCTGATCATAGTCGTTTTAAACTATGTAATCTTGCTGGTCTTGGTGGTAAGTTGACTGGTTTTGATTATCTTCATTCGCACTAATTAACCAATTCAAAATGCAAACCCATCTATCACATTCTTCTTCGTCCTTGGCTGCAAAAAGGAATCTGTCTTCAGCGAAGTACCATTCTAACTCTCGGTTAGTCCAGGTGAAATTGGAACTCAAAGATTTAATCCAACTTGAGGGATTTCTAACGATAAGCTCTTCTATTTCAATTGGTTTTGAAAGCGAATCTTAGATTATATTTATCAAATGCTGTCTATGGGCAGGGTCTTAAACATGCTTCTCAATCTCTTTCAAGATTTTATTATTTATCTATCTGCGATTGTACATTTGAGACTGGTCTGGGTCGCTAATTCGGTCTGGACTTTAACTCATATCTTTGGCTTTTGACAGCTTTCTTGGAGAAGGTTTTGGCATTAAATGTTTACCTTAGCCTGTTTGTTCAGCTCCAGATTCCAAAACTTTCTTAGAAGGAGTGAAATGAGAACGAGATCTCTGTCTATTAGGGGAGTCCCCACTAACCATCGAGGCGTCATGATCGATTGAATTTTAGAATGAAGCTCTGTGAGCATTTTCTTAACCAGGTATAGCTAAGAGATTGTTATGATTTTCATTCTTATCAATGCTATTCGCTCTCTTCCCTGATCTCTAGTTGCCTAATAGCTGGATATTTATCATATTAGGATTTTATTTATGCTTTCTATTCTATCCTTTGGGGCTTTCCGATTCATCATCAACTTCAATAATCTGATTCTTAGTAGCTGACTGTTTAATTTGATCCGCTTTCAAAGGAGAAGTGTATGGTTGATTTTACTCATCCTAGAATTCCTGAACGTTAATTATTGGGGCTCCGTTCTTCTTCCACCTTCTCTAGTCCTCTCCATCTTAGTTACTATTTTCGTTTCTCTTCAGGAAAATTTCAAACTGGAAATTCTTCAGCTAGGCATACTTCTCATCTTTCTCTGGTACTTCAACATAAACTCTTCTCACTGATAAAATGGCGTGTAAGGGTATCACAGCCAAAGGTCTAGCTAAGAAACTAGCATAGGGTACACCCTCCGCATAATACAAGAAGTGTGATTTAGTGACTTAGCACCACCTTGACATGTATTGATGCTTGATACCTGGCTTATACTTAAACAAGTCACTTTCGAAGATTATTTCTATGTCGCTGATCTCTCCGTATCTTACTGAGAGAAGTGCTGGTATATCTGTCAGTAGCTATGGAATGACGATGGGGTTTTCTGATCTTTGAGCATAGATTTTGTATCTGTCCGTTCTTGGATCAGTAGTTAATTGCTTGTTTTTCAGGTGGTCTGGAACTCCATGTGGATATGACAAGTATAAATCTTATAGTATTGCAATAGTGATAAAAGGAAATTATTTTTTTATATCAGCTAAATTACTAAAAAAATATAAATTAAATTTTATGAATTAAGATAAATAAATATAAAATTTATAAAAATATAACATATGGCATCTTATAATAAAAGAATATCTTTCTTTTAATATAAATATAATTTTTAAAAACTATTAAAATTTTGCTAATAATAGTACAAGTATGTATAACTTGTTTTTTTTAATTATAATTTGAATTGCTGTTAATCATTCTAGATATCTAGCCTGCATCTCTATTTGTAAGCCTCCCTGGGCTGCTCTTTCTCTTGCCATAACCCATCCCTTTCTGATTCGATATACCCCCACTAAGTATTCTATTCGACCTAGAGAGCAGCATCTGCTTAGTCTACTCATAATTATAGCCGCCCTCTTTGAGCTTTTTATATAGTGAAGCGTCGCTTTGAGCCTGTCTGCTAGTGGGTGAGGTGTATTGAGAATGATTCATTCGCAGGTTACTAATGTTGCCTGCGCCTGTAATGCCACCTCCACCTAATTAGCCTAGGAGGGCTCTGGTTTAACGGCTGCCGGACATGTTACCTAGCCCAAGGCCGTTGGTGCTGTTATTGCTTTGGAGGAAGGATCGAGATTTCTCTGCTAACTATTTTCTTGAATAATTGTACACTCCTGATAAATCAGATTTATAATAAAAAACTTGAAATAAATTATACTAAAAATTCTTTAACAATAAATTAATTTGACTTAAATCCAATTATTTCCTTCTAAATATAATAAATTTAATTATTAGTAAAATATAATGTTTAATATATGATAAATCAGTTACTCGCGATTGATTATTAGATTCTAATTAGTTTTGAACTTTGCTCTATCGCTTCATCCCAAAGTTTTTACTTTGGTTCAATGACAATGGATTAGAATAACTCGACCTGTTCTTATTGTTCTATTATGACCCTGGAAGTGGTCTGAAATTCTGTTTACCATTGTTATTTATATTATTTTTATTCGCATAATTTCCACCTGCTATATTATTCATGTTACCATTATTGCCCTTATTATTGCCATTATTCTGCTTGTTTTGCATGGAGATATCGTACTGCTTGTTTTTATGATATCTGTGTGGTGACTACGTATCTTCATCCTCGACCTCATCGTCTAAGTTATGTTGTTTGAACATCTTGCCACGCTCTCTCTTAATTGAATCAAAATCAACTAGCAATAATTTGTCTGGGTCGCAACCTAGGCCGTGTTTATGCAGATGTTTGCTCATCATATGAAAGTCCTATAACTCACTTAAATTAGCATGCTTTTGCACATAATATCGGAATATCTATCTTTTGATTAGGAGATGTGCTGGTATATTTACTTACATCAATGATATCCTTGGGACTGTTGTCAGTATAACGACTTGATGTGATTGAGTCATCACCATCTAAGTTTGTGTTTTTGTGATTGTTATTTGTGCTAGTTAAACCACCATCAACTGCCTAATTCAATCCCTTGTTCGCTTTCACATTGTAAAACTTAATCCCAATGTTTATGTTGTTTTCTATAGCATATATGTTTAAGCACAAATAGACAAATAAGAAGGGTGATTATGCGATTTGTAGTACTTAAATCTTTTGTGATCGTTGAAATGACTTACTTTCTATAGTGAAATCTTCACCAGGCCTGTCGCTGTAAGCACAGCAATAATTATTTCCCATTTTAATAACAAAATAAATCAAAAAGTTTAATAAGAATAGAGTAGAACTTTTTATTCTCAATTAAAATTAAAACTAAGTCAATTCTTTTCAGTATATAGATTTTAATTTGATTCCAAAAATCTTTTTATAATTAAATTTTGTAATTTCAATAATATCTCATAAGCCATCAACAAATAGCAGAAGAAAAGCTCTCAGATTTCAAACTGATTCTTCACTTCAATGCTTTGCACTTTTCTCCAATGCAGAGAGCCATACCTTCAGTCTTAGCTCTGACTCTAATGAGTCCAGTAATTCTGGAAGAGCCATCTCCCGACGAAGACTTCTCAATGCTCAGATTTATAAGGCAATCCTCCTCAAATTTACTCTTGGTATAGAGGTTGCTAACTAGGAAGCCAGATAGTTGATCTTATTCACTGATTGGGGTCATGAGTTTTACGTTCATTATTTTGGCGAAATTTTCAACGTATTCCCTCAAGTCTCCATTTGCACTGCCTGTATTCACATGCTAAATTTATCAGTTAATTATAAGATTCTTATAAATCTATTAATAAAATCAAACATGTACCTTGTTCTCCCACTCATAATCAGCCCATTTCTTTTTAAAGTCCAGTTCACTGCACTCAGCAGGCTGCAGCTCATTTATAAAGTCAATTTGAATCTCATTGATGTTAATTATGTTGGGGATGTTACCAGAAGCAGAATCGAATGTGATGTAGCCATAGATGGCACCGTTGTCTGTAGATGACACTTTCAGGGAAGCTTTTACTGTCTGGGAGGAGAGAGCTCTAAGGGTAGTGGCTTAAGGTTTCTCCACTATTTTTAAGTTACCTTGGGTCAGTAGTTCTACCTGGATGTTTGGTATAAAATTTGATAAAAGCAAATAAAATATAAATTGACTTATTATTTTGCCTTAAATAAATGGTTAAAAATTTTTCAAAAATATTTATTTCTATTTACTTATATGTAGTAATTTAAATAAAATATTATTAGTTTATGGTACAGTCTTATTGGTTCTATTAACAAGTAATATCTTAAGTAGAATATCATAGTGATGAACCTCTACAAAAGCCTCTGCATAAATAGCATCAGAGTATCCAGTCATCTGATAAATCTTAGCATCAATGTCTTTTCTCACATCCTTCATAAAGTCTTCATTTATAAATAATCTATTATAGAAGCATATTAATAATTTAACAAGATGTTTATAAATTAAATCATTGCCAAGGCCATTCCCAGCATCTCCACTGAGCTCCTCAGTTATATCGAAATCAGTGGCTCCGGTTCTTCCCTTCAACTATCTAAACACCACCATTTCATCTGGCTGAGTGATCAACAAGCTCTCCTCACCCTTTTTAGTTTTCTTTGCACCAATGCCTGTTAACTTTATTTATTGTATACGCTTATTGTTAACTTGTGATGATACGTTTAAATCAAAGGAAGAGATAAACTATAATTAAATATACAATTTAAAACTTACTGTGAGTTTCCAAAAACTTAGCGAATACCCTCTTTCCTAGGTCTACGAGCAAATTTTCAATTGCTGAAAGTGAACTAAGACCGTTGGGGTTTGATAGAACTCTTAGGCAGAGTTACATTCTTTGCTTGGAATCTGGGTCACAATAATTAATAATTATATTATAAATTAATAATAAATCTCATGTAATATACAAGTAATGAGATCATTAAATACAAAATGTTACTGTTATTAATGCTTAACATGTTTTAAATATTAAAATAACAATGTTTCTTCTTGTTAAGTTACTATCCTTTGAGCAAGGCACATATAATCAAAATGGAGTCAATGGCCATTTAATTGAATTTCCCTGAGAGATTTTTCTTGGCTTTGATTGAGAGCTTAGTAAGTGTGATAGCTAAGCAACTGCACAAATAATCGTCATCTGTATTAATCAAGGCTTTTCTCAAGGGCAAATTCTCATCAGAAGCTGAAGTATGTTAAAGTTTAGCCTAAGCAGGATCGTTCAAAACTATGGTCTCAGTACCGTATGAACCATCTGGGAGAATGATAGTTTTTGTTATCACTTTTGGGCCTGAAGTTGATGTCTTGGATTCTTCTTGTCCTGGAGTGTTTGGGTCATGTGAATCTTCACTGAACAAAGGCAAAGCTCCAATATTTTTCTTGATGGTGTCGAAAGCACGCTCCACATCTCTCTATGAAGTGGCATACTCACCGATTATCCAAAGCGCCACTCTTATGACTAGATGTGATCTGATATCCTCAAAGTTATCGCAAATCTTATCGAATATTGCCTATCTATGTTCAGGGTGGACTTCTATGATTTCACGAATGAAAAGAATAGTCTCAAGGGATGTATAGGTTGATCTATTATCAAACATTAAGAAGGAGTCCATAAGTGGTCTGAGTACATTTGGGATTGTCTCTGGGAAGTTTTGAGTCAATGTGCTGATTGACTTAATCAATAAGTATCTGTACTCGTTAGTGGTAGATGCTTAGTCTCCACTTTAATAAAAATATTGAGAATATAAAAATTTATATATAGTATTTCCTTCAATATGTATTCAAACTACTACTAAAATAATTCCCGTATTAATAATTATAATTATTAATCTTTAATTATTAATCTTTCATCCATCTTTCTGGCTCTAACAATTTCCTTCTCCAAGAATCCAATAATCTCCTTTATGTTTCTTGAGCTTGCAAGTTCAGTAGTCAATTCCAATACTTTCTCATTAATCTCAAGAGATGAAATTGATTCTTCATTTATTGTGTTAAGGATGTCTGTAATGTAGTCTTCCAACAGTTTAGCGTATTTCAATCTCAACTCCATTATTATAAAAGTAAATTTAAGCAATTAATATATAGATATCTGTTGATTTATTTTTGATAAGAATATCTTGTTGAGGACTATAAGCTTGACATTATTGTCATTTTAATCTTAGAGGAGATTCAAATAACTTTAAATTGCAATTTTAATGGCAGTTGGAGCGGTAGTCAATTGAGTAATTGTGTTGGCGCACTCGAATAGCACACTGGATGACTTTGAATTAGATAGCATGAAGATTGCGTTCATTTATTATAATAAAAAGTAGTTTTGTATAATCTTTAAAATAAAAACAATTTGACTTAATGATCAAAGTGCAACTCATTTAAATTTAAGCAATATGTTAGCAAATCATTATATTTTTTCATGAGTCTTTGCTTCTGAGAAGGTTCAATCTTACAAAGCTTTCTAAGCATCTCCAGGACAATCAACTAGAATATATCGCCCATTTCCTGAACTGGGTCATCGCTTGCGCTCATTAAGGTCTTGAGGTAGGCAAGCGCCTTCTCCTGTGCTAAGTGAAACAACAAAAAGAATGCATTTCTCTTCGTGGAAAGGTCAGTCTCATTAATGAGGAGAGTATCGATGGAGTCTATGCAGTCTTCGATCAGGTCTGTACCGGTGCTCTGGAAAATGCTGTAGATGCACATTATAGCATTGCGGCGCACGTAGAAGTGTCGGTGGGTAAGATTCTCTATCACTGCTTGCACTAGATTCTCCAAGATTATAATTAAATATAAGAATTAAAGCATTACTTTGGTATTTTAAAAATAAACTATGAGAATAAAAAATAAATCAAAAAAAGATAGATTTAATTGTGATCTTTGATACCAATCTCAAAGTTCTTCCACGAATAAATAAATATAATCGATAGCATAGAATTTTAATATTGATAAATGTAAAATTTCCTCTTATTTTTTTGATGATAATTTCTTAAATATCAGTCATTTTAAAGAAATTACTATAAAAATATAGACGAATGAACTCATTTGGTGATAGTAAGTCTTTTCTAAGTGCATTACAAGCAAGTGTGATTTCATCCTTGACACTGCCATCGAGGTTAGTTTTCTCCACAACTTCCCAGTAGAGGAAAAGCAACTTTTTGAGTTCGTGGTCTTGGTTCAATTGAAGGTTTGTAAGCACTGGCATAAGCATGCGGGGGTAATTATCATCATTCGAAATCATCTTAATAGTAAATAATTGTCATATATATATTCCTATCAATTTTGAAATTTGGTTCTAATTTAGCTATAGTTTGACTCATAAATAAATGAGATATTCAATTTCATTTAAATTCTCACTCATTAATACCCTATAACTCTACAATTAATTTTAAAAATAAATTATAAAGGTTAATATGATATCTTAATAAGCAACTTGAGTGATTTCTTTTTCTCATCCAGAGTGCCCTTGACAAAAGCGTTTTGTATCTCACTGGATTGAGGTGGCTCCACAATATCGTCATAGTTTATAATAAAGTAGCAGTACTTTTCTCTCTCTTTTGACATTGTTATTTAGATATTCTTCCTTATTTTTTGGTAAATTATTATTAATAAAATATATGAGAAGGAATTTTAAATTTATACTTATTAAAGACATAAATCGAGTCAGAAAAAAATGTCATCAATATATGAATATTAAAAATTAATGTTAATTTATTAAGATTCATTATAAATAAAAAATATAGTAATTAACTGTCAACTTTTTTATAAAATTATTATAGTCTTAAGGATCAATAAGGTAGGTGATATAAAAATCAAAGTTAATAAATCATGAAAATCTTAATCACTTATTTATAGATGTACTGGATAAAAGAGAAGAAAATGAATTTTTCATAAAGAACCCTAATCTTATAGAATTTAGAAGTCAAATAATAAATATTATAGAATATATTTTTTCGAAAATTCTAGTCCCCTAGAGAGTCACACCCACATTTATTTTATCAGCCAAATCCTTATAAAAATAGAAAATATTGATGTTAAAGCTTAGACAAGAGTTAATAAGAACTATAATTGAGAAGCCTTTGGGTAGTTCAAATGTTATGAGTACTTTTTTATGCTTAGCATTTAACAATTTCTAAAAGAAATGTTGTTTTTTCTCACATACAGCATGATTGATTTAGTAGAAAATACAAAGCCTTAATAAATCACAGGTTATGGCTGTGCAATCAAATTTATATTATCATATATATATAAGAATAATATAATTAGTTTTATATGTTTTAAACCCATTTAATTAGAACCATAGTCAACTTATTTATATAAAAAGCTGAAGAATTTACTAAATTACAGAGAGTTATGTTAAATATTTTATATCACTCTGATATTTATAGTTTATACTATAACTTTTCTTTCAACTTCTTTATTTATAAGGGTATTTTTACTTATAGTTTCAAATAGTATCTACATAGTAAACTAAAGAGAAAATTAGTTCAGATAAATAAGATGAATAAAAAGACTTTGATAACTCATAGAATACATCAAGCAATTACCTTAAAATGATAGAGAAAAATCTACTCTATAATAAATCATTGCTAGAGACTGATAAACAATCAAAAGTAGTATAAAATGAGAGAAAGTTATAGAAATAAATGCTTTAATAAATTACTGATAAAAGTGCTTAACTTTATTAAGACACTCTTAGATATTTGTGTGGTTTATATTAAGATGATTTTACAGGGGTTTTATTAATAAATATAAGATATTTTCTCAAGATGTAGTTGGGGTGATATTATGCCTAGATGGATTAGCAAAGAAAATATTACAAGATAAAGAAATTTATTAATAAAAAATGCAATAATAAATGCTTATGAACTAGATTAAACAGCAGAGGAGATCTAATTTAATGGATTATAATAAACTTATAATAAATCAGGGGAAATTGAATAGCTAATAAATCAGTGATATTAAGGAACAAAATCCAAAAACTACCACAGAGGATATATTAAAATATGTTTTTAATATAATTTAGTAAAATTTATTTATATTTTCAGCTTGATGAAATCCAAGAAAAACAGTTTATATAATCAACGACTTGAAAAATAATTAAGACAATTCTATTAACTTAAGCTATTGCTGATATAATTAAAGATAATTCTGTTTAATTAACCTAATTTATGATGATATTTTAGTTTTTATTGGTTATTATGTTTATTTAATAAAAATAAAGCTGAAAATTGAGATCAACTAGGCTATTTATGGGCATATATTGAAACTTCTTAAACGATATACTACTCTAAGTTGGTTCATATTTAAAAGGTCTGCTTCCATTGTTTAGTTTCAGATATGTTTGTGGATAT
Organism: Oxytricha trifallax; assembly: GCA_000711775.1. Taxonomy (NCBI): domain Eukaryota; phylum Ciliophora; class Spirotrichea; order Sporadotrichida; family Oxytrichidae; genus Oxytricha; species Oxytricha trifallax. The sequence goes on from ARYC01018451.1 coordinate 24,112, forward strand.
AAACTTAAAATAAATTATAAATTGTTCTGATCGATATACAAATATATAATGATTAAAGCATGAAATATAACTGCTTTTTTAATGAAGTAAATAAAAATTAAATTTTTTTAATAAATAAAAAAACGAAGTTTAGATTAAAAGCAAAGTAGATACCAGATTTAGTGTCAAACAATTGATCTGGAATATTCAATAATCCTATACTTTTCCCATTATTAAATATTTCCATAAATAGGTCTTTGGGGTTGAACGAGTGTTTAGTCGTCTTTTTGTTATTTGTAAAAAGTTTGTCTTTTCTTATGATCCTATTAGTTGATGAAATAGTTCAGTCAAATTTAATTATAGAATAAGATCTTAAAATTATGATAAGAAGTTGTAAAAAAATTATACACATAGAAATTTATAGTTCTTTAAGTATTTAAGGCGGTAGTTTAATTAAATTGGTTTGTTGATATAGAGCCATTTCTTGATTTATTTCTGGATATATTGTGATTAATTGTTGTTTAAGTTTGGGTTAAATTTTAAGTTTTAGTCAAATTTATATTTGAGTTTCTATTGATAAATGATCTCGCCGAATTTATTGGTTTGTCCTAAAATAATTTAGTCATTTCTTTCAATATATCCTCTGTGTAGTAATTCATTCTTATCATTAATACAGTATAATATGACAATTATTTCTTTAAAATTTGTAAAAATCATCTAATATTCAAAATTTACATCTTGAGAATTTATTTCTTATGAAAGTATCTGCTTTCAATTCCATGTGACCTACTATTTATTATAATAAGCTCTGCCTTCATGACTTGAAACCCCATAACTGTGCGGGTCTTCCCCCAATAATATGCTTTAATAGCCTCTTAACTATTCGATATCTATTTACTTATCTCCAAGAACATGATCAGCATTTTATTAATTTGATGGCTGACTTTGTGATTAAGAAATAAACTTGTGAGTTCCTCGGTTAGATTTCAAGTCGTATTGAAAATTAAGGGATGCCAAGCCAAATCTGCAAAAGCATTGAGATTGAGTGTCTTAATTAAAGTGGGTAAATTAGGATTTATAATGATTATCTAAACAAATTTGAAACTCAAAGTAAAATGTATTAGACTATTTCTACAAATATCTATGAACAATCTATTCTCTACTAGGCAAAGCATGTGATAAAAATATTGTACCAATTGCTCCATTCTCATTTTTAACTAGAGAATGAACATTTTAATTGTAATTTTTCAGCTATGTTAATTCTTTTGTTAAATGTTTGGTTGAAAAAGTCACAGTTTCTGAGGAATTATTATTTGAAGAGATTTATTGTCTCTGTTATTAAAGGTGTTAGTCTGCTTAGCCCATGCAATTTTTTACTCTATGGAACAACATAACTCTAATTATGAAAATATTGATGTTTCTTAAACTTAAAGTTTGAAATAAAATCTTCAGCTTTTACTATTCTATTTATATCTGGATCTTAATTCAAAAAAGGCGTTAACTATGAAATTACATTTATTTTCTGTCTTTATGTTCATAATTTATATACTATAAATGGGTTTATTTTGGACTAAATCCCTAATTTTGATAGAAGAATTTGTCAGCTATTATTACATTTGCATTGAACTTCTATTTCGACTGATTCTTGAGCTCTGCATTAACCTGTTCGTATTTGATAAATTATTAAGATTCAAATTTCTAATACCACTTGCACTAAAACGTTTCGAATGAAATAGTTATTTATGATGTAGAATTTCTTTCAACTTCTCGTCTTTTTCGAAATACAATTAATCTTAATGAGATTGCAATACAACATTACACATTATTATTGAATAAAAATTCAAGATAATTTGATAACGTGCTAAAAGTTTGTATTTTCTACTACTTCCTGTAATCATCCCTAAAAGTACTAAAGAAATTAATAATGTAACCATATAAAGTCTAAGCTTTTCTTTTTACTGAGGATTTAGCCTATTATATAAAGAAATTTTATGACAAAGATTATTAGAATTTTCTTGATGTTTAAGGCCGTTTTTATCTTCTAAATTTTAATGGATTAAATATTAACAATTATTGTAGGAATTAAATTGCTAAAAGCTTTTTAAGGTAGAAATATTTGATCCTTAAGAGTAGTTAAAATTTACAATTAACTTGAAATTTCCAATAGCAAATTCTTTCTCATCTAAATAAAAAATTATTAATGTACTTAAATAAGCAAAATTACATATCTTGGTCCTTCTCCTTCAACCTTTCTTAAATCCTAAAACATTTTTTAAAATAATTATTATTTATTTTAATTCTATTTTTAATTTAGTCTATAACTTATGAAGTTTCTATAATATAATTTATATAATTATAATTTATTGAATAGTTCTGATGAAATCTTATCAAATATGCATGATTAAGATAAAAATCTAAAAAAATTTAACTTTTACTGAATAATTAAGATTAATGGTTGCTCAAATACTTATAAATTTATCTGTAATATTTTATTGAAATTTAATTGTGCCTGAACTATAAAAGTTTCAACTTGTAAAACTAATCTCAGTCTAAAAACCAATCAGACAGGAAAA